>JBAMJR010000059.1:3665000-3852500 GCA_038501785.1 Myoxocephalus aenaeus | reverse complement strand
CTGTAAGCAAGGGGGGGAATAGCTGCCATGGCACAGCCCAAATGTAGCAAAGTCTTTTGACCAGAACCTCTGAAGCTCACCAATTAAGACTGTCTTCTCCTCTGACTCTCCATTGACACCTTGGTGGGTTCAGTTACTGGTCAGTGTTGGAGTTACTGGTGCCAGCCCTCCTCTTATTATTGGGTGTCACACTTTCAGCGCTGGCCTTTCTCTTGGTGCCGTGGGCCATCCGGCCCTCCACTGGCACCTCAATGAGTTTGCCAGTGTCGACATTGTTTCTGCCAACCCTCTGCTTCTTTTTGGGGACCTCCATTCTGTGCAGGACTTTCTTTTGGTCCGCTTGGTTTCAGTGGGTCCTCCGGCACCCCTCTGCCTTTTTCTGGGTGATTTTGGGCAATTTATGCCGACCGATCTTTTGGTCTCCCTACAGTCTGTCCACCACGCAGTTATTGGGTTTGGTGGTAAATTACAGGAAAAGTGACAAGTGAGAAATTGTTTGCAAGTGCATGAAAAGCCGCTGTTAAACAAGAGTTTACTCTCACCTAAATCTTTCACGGGAGACTTGGAGAGAGGACCCAAATGCAGAAGCGTGGTGAAAGAAAGTTCCTTTATTCTTTCCAAAACAGGTAGGATTCTCAAAAACAAACAGGATTCCGACGGAACGGAACGAAAGAACAGGACCACACAGGCACACACACAGTACGGAAAATTCATAAGGAGTTAGGAGAAGACAACCGCGGTGTTTGGCAAATCTGACTCCACTTTCACTAAGGGACGTAGTTATGACGTGACGGCAGGCGCATGTTAGTGACGTCTGTCTGCAGCGGTGAAACTACAATGCTGTAGTGTAGTCCATCTCGGACCACAATAAAGCGCATCTTAAATACTTCGTCCATCTTCTTAAAGTGTTGCGTCATGCAGACAACATAAACAACCCGGTTCATGGTTTTACTTTATTAACGAGGTTGAAATAGAAATGAAAGAAGGAATATGAAAGTGAAACCAAAGTATTTTTCACAGTACAAAGCTACTAAACTACTACTGTCTCTTTGTTCAGTTTCAAACATGCTGAATTAAATACGTAATCCCACTAACAATGTGTGTCATATATCCCTTTTTGTTGTTATGGTTGATCTATGCAGATTATAATCTCATAAAAATATGCAGACAGTTTATGAAACACCACACAGATCGTGTTGACTTGATATGTTTTATTGTAATGTGACAAAATAGTTGATTCAAAAGATGATAATCAGAAACATGACTCAGACTGAAGAGCTCGTCCAGTTTAACTCTTTCATTAAAGCTTCTGTAGCTGAAGTAAAATAAAAGAGAGGGCTGAAACTGCAGTTCAACACCAGATAGAATATCAAATACGTCAGTTTGATCACTTTACAGCAGTTTTCAGTAACGTAACGTTTGTAGTTTGCCAGCAGGTTTAACAGATTATTGAAAGTGTTTCCAAGTTATAGCAACAGTTATTTACATGATCTGCGTTTGTCGGTCATGATCGTCTGGTCTCGTGAACGGCCGAATGATACGTCACTTTAAATGTTGCCGCCGCAAGGAATTGTGGGTCGGCATTATCTCCTTTCCTTTCGCAAAGGGAAGTCCAGTGGTTCCTATGCTAAAAGAGCTAAGTTAGGAAGCATTGAAGCTCCTTTCCTTTGCGTTTGGACAATTCGACCGGCACTTATCATGGCGGCCACTTAGGTACTTCCGGGTCATTTCACTCAGTTAGGAAGGTTCCTAACTGAAATGGACTATTCGACCGCAGCCTACAACTCAACAAGGGGACAAACAGGGTTTAAATACAAGGGGAGGCTGAAGGTAATGACGCACAGGTGGAATCAATGAGGGCAGGACTTCACAATCAAACAGAGGGAAGCCACACGGAGGGAGGAGTCTGGAACACGGACAGGTGAAAGGAATATACAATCAGGGACAAGACAGACAACAGGAAGTGTGGGGACACAGAGGATGCAGACTACAAAATAAAACAGGAACCCAGACAAACCCAAACCGTGACAAAATCCTTCTCCGAGTCCAAAGAATGAAGAGTCTTTAATGTCTTCGTATCCATGTTGTTTTTGTAAAGTTCCTTGCAGTAAAGATCCAAGACTTGTGTTTCAGTCTGCTAAAATGTTGAGAATGAGAGTGAATGCAGTGGAACCCTGGTTATTAGTGGAACAACAAGAACTTCAGAACCCACCATGGGTTCCGTTCTGTGACATCAAATATAAACATATACATATAGAGGCTGACATAACCATAGTAATAAAAAAGTAAAAAAGATGGAAAGGTGAATTACAGAATGTGTTTGGTTTCACTGAAGACATCCAATTGACTTCAGTCATTGTAAAACCTCCAAAACACATGAACATGGAGATAACTGACCACTCGAAACAAAGATATGACTTCAATAAGGTGTTTATTGATTTAGCCCTGTCAACAAATAATCATTTAGACATCACGATGTAAATTCTTTAAAAAAATTAAGCTAAAAGTGGATACATATAGAAATAGGAGTCCTAATCTTTACAGTTCAAAGGTTAAAGTTCATGCAAATGAGCACAATATGTCCATGATTTATTAATGCATGTGCATTCTGTCTAACAGCCTCACTTGTTTAGCAGACTAATATGTAAATCTTGGTTTTCTTTGTGTAATTGGGTTGTCCTTAAACTAACAGCAAAGACTTGAAGTTACGAAGAAGAATTCATAATTATTTTGGGTTTTCGATATTGTGTCATATCTCTATTGACATCTATTTCATAAGGGATCTGCATGTCATTTTGCTTGTTGTATGAATACCAAACTGTGTTTTTAAGGCAGTTAAAGTATCTTTGGAGTCTTAAAGTTCATCACAGAAAGGCAAATTCTTGTTTTTGGTAAGAACTGTTTAAAAATGGACTAAAATACAATTAAAACACAAGATAAAAGGACTAAATAAGAGGCATAGACCTTTTATTTCACTTCCTTAATTTTATTGGAGGCACCGCCAGTTATTTCAATTTCCAGAGAGCAACGGTTGTAAGAATCATTATAATAATTGATAAGAACAGGTAATAGCGACATCACGTTTAAAACTATGCAGGGCCCCGCCCATAGTACTACTTCACCGAGCAGATTCACATAGTACTACATAGCTAGCGGGAGTTACATTGAAGAAGGAGCATTTTAAAGTTGCATTCACTGACTTTTTTTAAGCCACTTGGGGGGCAGCTGAACAATCTTAAAAGACAACATTAAGACCGTTCATGGTGACTGCAGGCTCTTCCTGTCCCCAATATCACAGATGCTCAGTAGATGGGTACCAATGATGTTGTGGGCGGTTTTAGCCCCCTCACTAACCTCCTGTGCCATACACATCCCATTGTAATGTTCCCAGATGCTTTCTATTGACTCTCTGTAAAAGTTGACACCACAATTAGATACACGAGCGATACATGTAATTATTGCTTATCCGTTGTTTCGGAACAATGGACAACACTATAGTGATCCACAAACAGAAGGAGAGAGACGGAGACAGGTTCTCGCTCTTTATATCACATAGAAAAGGTTGTTACGGTATAACCTTGTGTGGCATACCTAGCCTAGATAATATCCATCTCAATTCCAATAACGTAAGGAACAAAAGTATTCCTTTGAAGCAGCAACATGACCCTTTGCTCACCTCTCCCTTTACAAGTGTGTTGGAGAACTACCGTGGCTCTAAGGTAGAGATAGGTATCTTTAGGATTGTATTACTACTTTTATCAATACTCTACTCTTCTTCATGACTAAATGATTGTGTTTAAAATACATTTACAGCATTGTTTAAACTAATATATTCAAAACAGGATTAGAAGTTGTTAATTTAGTTATAACACTATTGTTTCTACACCAGCAAAGTCCCTATATAACAAGGGCGTATGTTTGCATATGGCTGGTATGGACATGTCCCTAACAATATTTTGGGACACCTAATTGACTCTACCAATATGCCCTCGTTCTTTGTTAATCCAGGGCACGTTTAATACCTGGTCATCCCTAACTAAGTAATGTAGAAACCTGTGTTAGTAATAGTAATGCTGTAGAAACATGGAGTTGCATATTTATTTTTTTATAATCTATTATTAATCCCACAGTGGGGAAATTATTCTCTGCATTTTACCCATCCTTACTAATTAAAGAGCAGTGGGCTGCTGTGAAGCACCCGGGAGCAACTGGGGGTTCAGTGTCTTGCTCAAGGACACTTTTACATGCAAACTATGGGGAGACCAGGGATGAACATGGCGGACTCTGTGGAAGAGGACGAGTGGTGGCACGTTTCTCAGTTTGCGCCGTAAACAGATGATCCACTGACGGCCCAGGTAGAAAATCCACGGCCCACTTTACAAGTGATCTTATTAATCATCTATAAATCATTAATACTTAATTTACAAATGGGGAATCCATCATTTATAAAGTATGAAAATCCAAGCTTATTAATCAAGAATCAAACATGTATAACTGTGTTTATGAATTGCATACTAATGAGTGCTCATGTTGGAATAATGCTTTATAAATGATTAATTCAGTGTTTATTCATGCTTTACTAATGCTAAATAGTGTGAACTTATTATAAAGTGCTACCAAATAACCTTTTGTGACTCCTCCACCTGTGCTTTTTCAAATAATAGAATAAAGAAAATTGCAATCACTTTCAAGTAAACCAGATTGCTCCATCAGACAAAAACAAATACAATGTGCAATCACTTTGTTAGAACAATGCAAATAACATTATATCTGTGCAATAAATAACTAATATTTGGCACAAAAAAAAACAGAACATATCTTCTTTTTTCTTAAATCAATTTTATGGATTTATTTTAAGGACAACATAATGGCTGAATGGTATTTGTCTTTGTGTGATTGTTAAAACTTTAGACATTTTTAGATATTTAAACAAGACTGACTCACTTTCTTTTGAACAGAATATGCTGGTACATTAAATATATTAAAAGTGTTTACCCTGGAGTATGGAAAACTATATATCACAAGGTTCTATTCAATTATTCTAAATCCAACTGGACGCATAGAAAAAACCTTTTAAGGTTAGTTTCAAGGTTGCAAGTGAAGAACATCGACGCATTTTACTGTGCAGAATGACGGGAGTTCTCTTTTAGCTTGCATGTGATGCCACAGCTCTCCTTTTAGAGCCATACTACACCACTCCACACGATTCAATACAGTGACATTTACAGTGAAATGTGAATCCTACGAATGGGAAATGGTGTGACAGGGTTTTAAAATATCATCCAAAAAGGGTTCCGTATACGAGTAAAACCTGTAATACAGTGTATGTTTTTTCTGATTATGCAGTTCTTGATACGTGTATGATCCTACTTCATGCTGCCACGGGATTATTCATTTAGGGGTAAAACAGTTAACTCCAAATTTCAGTGGCTGTGAATTTTGTTGAAAACATTAACATTAAGTCATCACGCCTTTGTTTCTATTCAGTCTGTGCTCACGGCAGACAGTTTCCCTGCAGGCTATGGTGGTCTCCTCTCTCATATGGAGACTCCTCTGAGTCCACTGTTGGTGGTGTACAAATGTGTGCTCTTGCTTTGTCTCCACATGTGTTCTATAACGTTGACTGACCAGGACCTGCAGAGGAACGAACACACACACACCCTGGGGCTTTATCAGCAGATGTAGCCTTTGAACTTCATTATTGATCAGGGTTAATTCCGATTATAATGTTGGTAAATTGTGGCATTGTTTAATATGGTATATACAAATCACTCTATATTGACAGAGTGTGCAGAAAGCACCGTTAAACAGTTGAGTTATGTCATGGTGTTTCTTTAATAATTAATACTGATAATATCATGTATTAAATGTGTGTGAACATATAACACATATGGCTTTTAAGTATTTTCCCCATTCTTGTTTACCAAATAAAAATTAAGCCTTTTTAAAGATATTCGCATCCTATCTTATTTGCTTTTTTAACATTTATAATTGCGACCATAACATGTAGGTTGTGCTTGTAGGCTTAAGCTTCGGGCTTCAGGGAGATTATGTTGTGTTTAAACAGGAGCTTTTCATACCTTGCATTGTGTCCCAGAGAGCCATAAAACCTACTTGAGGGGTTTGGAGCAGAGCCACATGCTCGCCTGTGAACCCACAAAACCACCAACAGACAGTCGAATGAGCGAAAGATGGATGAACAAGACACGCAATGATAACGTCCCAGGGAAAGGGATTCAATTGCTATCACTTGATTGCACAATTGATTGAAAGGATTTTGTCAGTCCTCTTGCCGCTCGTGGAGTGTATCTCAAACGCCCACTGATCATAGGCCGGTACTCCGCTGGCACCGTGGCAGCCCATTTGTCTTTGTTATCATTGGCTTGCACTGGATCAACTGCCTGTCCTCCCTGGTTTCATTATAGACAGTCCAGGCTGAATCCAGACCAACAGCTCAACATCACCAACACGTGTCAGTCTTTTGCACCATTTGCTCTCTGAGTTGCTCTTTTCTTTTTGATTGACAGTCACAAGAGTAACGGCTGTCAGGTGGATTTGAGTTTCTGAACAAAAGATGAAGGGTTAAGCAGATTGCTCTACTAGTTCAGGGACTCTGTGCTGTCGAGAGGTTCTGTCACATATATGGCATTGCCATCTTAAGGCAGGCGTGCCGTAATCTTAGCATCTGGGGGAATGGCAGATTGTGTGTGTGTCACTGCATTGTACATTCAATGTGTGCATCTGTCACTCTTGCTCAACAACACACTCGCGACGCACATTGAGCTACTCTACCAACAACATATGTAACCATGGGGACTACACTTAAACCTGACCGTGGACATTTTTCCACGGTAGCACTGAGAGCGTCAAAGCTTGCTTGTGGAATCGTACACATTGTCTGACACAACACCTCTGGCAGAGATGGCCTCATCTCAATCCAAAAACATGTGTCTGCACTAGGGATTGAAAAAAGGCATCGACCAAAATAGCTCAGTTGTAACAACAGTGCTAACAACAGCATGGCGATGACAGAGCGTTAATCCGTGGGGAACATCTGTATGAGCGCTGTGCAGTGCAGCGGCAATTAGATGGCCAGTGCACATTCCATTCACATGAGAGGTATCGATAAAAGTACTACATTGGTATCGGTATCACTTTAACGATATTGGTCTAGGGTACTGGGATCATACTTTTTTAAACAATACCCAGCCCTACCAATATGGCTTAATAATAGCTTGATGGTTTAGGCTTTGCAGGAATATACACGATATAATATGTTCATATCAACAGGCAAGGTCTTTACTGGGCATGAGGTCATACACTGGGTCAGTCCGGGAAGGCAAACAAATCTGACAGGGAGTAGGCAAGGATCAAAAACAGAGAGCAATGCAGAGTAAAAAAAAAACAACATAAAGCTTACAGGAAAATACTGCTGGAAGGCGATGCACACACTCACACACACACACACACACACACACACACACACACACACACACTAGGTTGAAACAAAGGCAATCTGGCACCGGAACGGGGAACGCAGGGGAGTACATATGTGGGGTTGGCAGAGGGAAAAACCAGCGGCAGGTGATTGAGAGCAGGGGAAGGGAAGGACAACTCAGGAGACACTCACATGGAACTAACGGGATATTACATTTGCTGCTTTCCAGCACAATCATTCGAGCAAACTAAACTAGCAAACTAAAGTAATCTAAAGACACGCTGGTATTCTTCGGTGGTGTAATTGTCATTTTGAAGTCTGATAAATTGTTCTATGAAATACAGTTTACAGGCGGTAATTTTTATTATATTTATGATCAATTTGTTCATTTGCTTTTTTATTTATTTATTATTGACAGAATGACTGATTGACTTATCGATTGAATGTGAACATTCCCAGAACATTTGGCGCTGCGACTCTACAGGGAGATTTGTAATAGAGGGGCGTCTGCCCTGAGCCGCAGCAGCAAGATAAATCCCCCAGTGGGGGAAATGATGAATCTGCGAAGACTGGGCGGCGATGGGGAGGTGGAGGGGTGTGTTTAACAGCAACATAGAAAAGAATGCCAAAGTCAAGCCTTCCTGAGTGAATTTACACTAGAGCTTCATTTATTTTGAAGTCTGCTCTCGCACGCTCTTTAATGTAATCCCTAGTATACATGTACTGCAGTGGCGGCTGGTGACATTTTTTTTTGGGGGGGCGCAGTTGGGCGGCGCGGTTTAAATAGCACTCCACAATGAGAAGAAAAGAGGTTTGGAGTAGAATATTCTAAAAAACAAAGCTTTATTTCAAGAAAACACAGTGCTCAACACTGTCCAATAACAACTATCAACAAACTGTAACTTTGGGCATGAGAGGTTCAGAGCAGAATGGTTTAAGAAACATTCAATGTGGTGGCCAGAGCAACTTCAGGGAATACATTGACGTAGCATTCAAACTGGGGGCCCTGCAGTAAGGTGGCACTGGTGAGGTGGTCTTTGAAGGCAAAGCGTTCCCTGGTGTGTCCAAGTATGGTGTCACAAACCTACAGATAAATATATAGAGAGAGAGACAGAGACAGTAAGATAAGTTGTGGGGAAATATCTACTACAAACAGGCTCCATACTACAGACAAAAAACTATGTTTTGTGTGTCTTGATGGCTCAGCAACATAGACAAAAGGCCAGGAGCCACCTTGATGGCTGTAGCTATGACACACACACACACACACACACACACACACACACACACACACACACACTAACTTGTTGGGGGTTGAATTGGTATTTTAGATAAAGTTATAGCCTGATATGATATCCACCCAAATCTAGCAATGTCCAACATGTGTTCTGCTGTGGGAAAGATAAAACATTAAACTCTAACACAGGCATCTGCTGATTTTGACACTCACCTCTGCAGCAATCCTTCAAGCTCATCTTCCTTCACAGCCCGGCGCTTCCTCGGCTGCTCAGAGCCACTGCACACGGAGCCTCCAGCTAGCAGCTCCGGTTAGCATGTAGCTTGGTGCATGTAGCTTCACTGCTTTGCTGCTGAATATTTAAATCCGGACGTTCAGGTCCCAACTCTTTCAGCCTCTTCTTGTCAACATCTGATCGTGGATTGAAAGGTGTTTCGCGTAGAGATACCACAGAGTTTTCAGTCGCCATACTAACATAATCAAAGTCTCTGCTAGCTGTGTTGCTCGGGTAGCTACATGGGATGTGAGGGAATGATAAAGGTCTCTGATTGGACGAGGGCGCAGATTTGTGCGCCCGAAGATTCACGTTTCATCCGCCAATGAGAAGCTGTCCTTGCCGTCACGAGGGTGAAATGTTTGTTAGCTTTCCATAGACACACATTTGGCCGGCGCCCCGAGAGGGGAGGGGCTTTTCTCAGTGGTGATGAATGGCGATATATTATATTTAACTTAAGTGGTTGTTGACAGGGGCTTACGGTCTCCCACACACATTTAGCGCGTCAACACGGTATATTTCTTATTTAAATTATTTGATATATAATGTTTTTTGACAGTATATATTATATATTTTTTTTCTTCTTTTTTTTTTTCATCGCAAAATTTTAGGAGGGGCGGCGCCCTAGCGCCCTCTATTGACGCACCGCCACTGATGTACTGCAAGACAACGTGGGGCCTCGTTTGACAATTTCACTGTGGAAAGCTTCAAGAGGCACAGCAGGCAAACACATTTCATATAATAGAGTCATACCATCACACAGAGGAAGTATTGTGTTTCAAAATTAATCTGGAAGGAAGGCAGTTTTCTCAATATTTTTGATGCTCCCAAGATAAGGCTGATACGCAATAATGAATTTCTCAGCCCTTGAACGTTTGAAAGCCTGGAAATGTGTTACACAAATTAAAAACTGAAAGGACAGATCAGCATCTTTCACGAGCACCCTGTACTCTGCACAATGGACTGTGTGTTGTTGTACCCATTTGTCTTACATAAGTAAGGTTGCTGCAATCACTGTCCCCTCTGTAAACACCTGTCATAGCACTTGCCTTGGTGTTTGCCTTCAGGCAACAGCACCAACTTAAAAAATGCACACACTGCACTGCAGTCTTATCAATATTTGTGACCATAAACAACTCTTCGAATTTTATTTTATTTTTTTAGAATGGTGTGGCTGGGATACTACGGCATGTTACGCTGACATAAACTTAGTGATACAGGCGCTTGGCATAACAAGAGCACCATAATGCAATTCAGCAACCCTGGAATAAATACTGCCTTTGTGTAGCTTATTATGTTCTTTTAGATTGCATTTTGTAGCATTGCTATGCAAACAACCCATCATGGGCCTCTAAGTTAATGTTTGAAATGATTTAGCCATCGCCTCTGCTCCTCATGCCAAAGCAGCTTTCCTGTGTTTAACATGCATCGTGAAGTCATTTGCGCAGCTTTCTTTGCTTCAGATTTAGTTACTTCTAAGTTGAAGGACAGGTTTTTGGGAATCATGCCCATACTGCATGATTCAGCAGCACCAATTTGCTTCCAGTGCCAACAGTGTACTTTGTCTGGTGAGGCAGAAAGTAAAAGTTTGAGAATTTAGCATTGTACTGAATTGTGTAACGGTTAGAAGTATGACGATAAACCCGTGCCAAAACTAAAGAGCGCAAATGAGCTCCACGAGAGCGCGCAAATCAAACAGCTGCGCGCGTAATTTACTTTGACGAGCACTTTTACATCACTACGCGAGCAAAATCCCCGCTCACGAGAGCAAAAGTTGCTCTTGAAGTTGGAACCTGCTCGCTCTCAAAGCTTTAACCTGCTCGCTCGCGTGTCTGTTACCTGCTCGCGCTCGAGTAGATTTTCTTTTTGACAGTAAGTGGGCGGATCCAGTCGCCATCGATCTCTACATCTAATTGGTTACAATCCTCTGCTTCGGATTGGCTGGAATGCATTTCTCACCGGCACACTGGGAACAATGGCGGATGAGAAAACACAACTGAAAGTTGACGTTCTCTGAATACTACTGTTGTTGAGTCACAAAATGTAATTTTAGGATGTTTTCAGGCGAGAAGTTAGTTATTTAAACATCAAATCTGTGGTCGGTTTGTCCAGAATCAGCCGACTTAAAAAGATACGCCGACGGTTTGAGTTCCTGCTGAGGGACCGTGAGCTCCGCAGCACCGGGCCGTCAGCGCTGTGCTGCCCGCCGAGAGCAGCCTGATCCCGGCAGGATTTTTTGAAATGATCCGCTGGCTCCGATTTCTCCGTAGCGGTTAAACATGAGATACAATTCGGTTTTGAGGATCTAACGAGCAATCTTTATTAGTTTATTATTTATTCACAGTAACGTTACATCAGTTTGACTGAGGGAAAGGTTAAGATTTATAACTTAAGATTTTAATTTAACTTTTACTTTAAACTGCAGCGGTGTCTTTTTACTTTTGACCAAATTGTTTGCAATTATTTATATATATATATATATATATATATATATATATATATATATATATATATATAAAAACATAGTTATAAACACAATATATATACAATTATATGTATTTCTGTATTTGTTATTTTGAGTGTGTATGTGTGAGTTTACCTTGTATTGATTCAAGGTTCTTTTATTGTCATATGCACAGATAACAGGCAGTTATTCTGTACAATGAAAAGCTTATTTTGCTGGGTCTTCCTAACACACAGAATTACAATAAACTTAAGGCAAAAAATAAGACACAAAATATAGTGACAGTATTGCACAAAAATATGTATAAAGTGCACTATGCATTGCTACAATATCCAAAGTATGGCCGTGACATGAAGTCACAGCAGCAGGAAGAAACTGTTTGTCCGTCTCGTAGTATCTCTATTGATATTGTCTTTAATAAGGGATCTGCATGTCATTTAGTTTGTTGCATACGCCTAATAAATACCAAACAGTGTTTCAAGGCAGTTAATGTATCTTGGGTGTGTCCAAGTTAAAGAACTATTCAAGAAAGGGTCAAATACAATTACAACACAAGATAAAAGGACTAAATAAGAGGCACAGACCTTTTATTCTATTGGAGGCACCGCCAGTTAATTCCGTTTTTGCAACGATTGTAGGAACCATTATATTATATCATAGCGCCATCACTTTTAAAACTGTACCCAGGACCCCACCCATAGTACTACTACACCTAGCAGATTCATATAATAGTATAGATACATGGGACGTGTGTAACATAAATAAACACAATATATATAACATAATGTGTATCTGTTTATATATACTTATATAGATACACATATAATTGCAAACAATTTGGTCAAAAGTAATAAGACACCACTGTAGTTTAAAGTAAAAGTTAAATTAAAATCTTAAGTTATAAATCTTAACTTTCCCTCAGTCAAACTGATGTAACGTTACTGTGAATAAATAATAAACTAATAAGGATTGCTCGTTAGATCCTCAAAACCGAATTATATCTCATGTTTAACCGCTACAGAGACTTAATAACAGTAGTATTCAGAGAACGTCAACTTTCAGTTGTGTTTTCTCATCCGCCATTGTTCCCAGTGTGCTGGTGAGAAATGCATTCCAGCCAATCCGAAGCCGAGGATTGTAACCAATTAGATGTAGAGATACGATAGTGACTTGATCTGCCCACTTACTGTCAAAAAGAAAATCTAGTCGAGCGCGAGCAGGTAACAGACACGCGAGCGAGCAGGTTAAAGCTCCGAGAGCGAGCAGGTTCAAACTTTGAGAGCAACTTTTGCTCACGTAGTGATGTAAAAGCGCTCGTCAAAGTAAATTACGCGCGCGGCTGTTTGATTTGCGCGCTCTCGTGGAGCTCATTTGCGCTCTCTAGTTTTGGCATTGATTTGCCTCCATAATATATGGAAGGACAAGGACCCTTCCATATAATATAACCCTTCGAAATAATGAGATAAAAAGTAATCTTTTCTTCCAGTAAACACTTCCTGCATGCAGCCCCTTAGTGTACGGAGGCAGAGATTGTTTGCACCCTGTGGACCTGGAGAAGGTTCAAGTCTGCCTTGAAGAGTGTGTGTTTAAGGATTTCTTATGTGATGAAGATGTGTTCCATATCTGTGTGGACCTAATGTCAGAGTATAATCTGAAATTAACAGGAGGTCAGTGAAGGTCTCATGACCTGTGTAGCCGTGAGCTGCCTGTGGAGAGTTACCGGTAGCGGAGTTTGAGGGACGTTAAGACAACGTTTAACGGTGTTGCCTGTTGGCGGAGGCTGCGGCCGGGCCGACAGTAGCCTGTGTACTGTCCCCAAATAAACCACACAATGAGCAAGATAACGTCTCGTAGCTTTCCTGCTTTTACCGGTAGCCCCTTTGAGAAACACATGCAACAGCTACATTAATAGCAATGCTATTATTTGTTGAGCTAAAACGTCAACAGTTACGCTTGCATATCGTTTGCATGGTTAGACCGGCGAGGGGATGAGGAGACTTGTGAAGACGGTGCAGATAACAGGAAGGAGAAAAGCCAGCGTCACTGAAGCGCATGCGCGCTCACTATCTCATAATTTCAATATCTCATTATTATGACTTTCTATCTCATTATTATGACTTTCTATCTCATTATTTCGACTTTCTATCATTATTATGACTTTTTATCTCATTATTTCGACTTTCTATCTCATTATTTCAACTTTATTATCTCATAATTATGACTTTTTATCTCATTTTTTATTTTATTTTTGTGGCGGAAACGGGCTTCCATACAAACCAGACACAAACAGGTGAGCACGAAGTACAATCTGGCAGGGGGCAAGTGCAAGTGAGGGGACCTAAGTAGTGAAGACTAAAGAGGGAATGTGCTACAGGTGAGACGGGCATGAACAGGTGAATGGAATGAGGGCTGACGAGTAGGGAGTGACTGACGGAATGAGGGGGGCGTGGAGCAAGATCTGAAATGACAGGACAGTTAGTAAACAGACAGGATGAAAACAACTAGCAGTGAAATGTGTGGAGCTGAACCGTGACAGAATTGTATAACAGTGTTGGGTTAATTTGATGTAATCTTGGGTTTTTATAAATTGTCCATTATCAACATACTCAAGAAAATACAAAAGCCATCTGTACAATTCATTTTCTTAAATCATTGTTATTTTTAAAAGGAAATCATAGACAACACAAAGGGAAACAACACAAATCAGCTAGCCAGGATAAACAGCACGAACCAATCATACAATGAAAACTTCTTAGAGAAAGTGATTTAATTGTTATCTCTTGATTGCACAGTTGATCGAGAGGATTTTTCTCAGTCCCCATTTCTCTCACCAACACCCACTGATCATTGAACAGGAGTCTGGCACCATGGCTGGCTATTTGTCTTTGTTATCACTAGCTTGCACTGGATCAACTGCCTGTTGTCCCTGGTTTCATTTAAGTCCAAGCTGAATCAAGGCCAACAACCCAACATCTCTATATACAGTGCAGTGTCCGCCCTCAGATTTCCCCATGTGGGACTCCCATAAAGCCACTGCATGTGAGCAAAGAGGTGTCGATAGCGAGCCTATAGGATTCTGCTGGACAACAAGACATGGCCATGCCTCCAGACATTCAAGGACATTTAAAACCAAACCAGAACCAACAGACATGGATACACAACACACCACAGAAAGAAAAAGAAAATAAAGTCTCATATGCCTGTGCATTCCCAACACATCTACGATTCAGCACCAAGGACAGCGACAACGTTGACTAAACACAGGAAAAGCCGGTGCATGCGGACGTGAGCGACGTGCAAATGAACAAACAGCACAACAACAGCCCAGCGGAGCCAAGGGGGTTAAAAAAGTACCACTCACCATTAGAATAGCTGGAGGCGGCGAGTGTCTGCGCCGAGCTGTGTGACGATAACATCTTTCAGGTCATCAACGTTAATGCTCAAGAAAACAGTATGGTTCAAATCCTTATCGCTGCTTTTGTACTTTAGGGGAAAAACATTTTGCACAGTGCGACTTTGTCTGCCCCCCGCCCACCTTCTTCAAAGGGAGATTTTAGCGTATGCATTGACTATTTAGGCATCTAAAATGTGTCATGTAATCAAGTCATAAAAATAATGATTATTTGTTTTATGGATCTGATGGTCTAATCACACTTCATTTAAGCTAATATAACTATTGGTTTATCTGCCATTTGCACACAAGCAAATGCCAAGGCAGCTATTCAGGTGAGTTTTTTCATAATAAGGTCAACCCCAATAGAGCAGGGCGTGTCGGCTCTTGGCCTTTTTCGTCAGTAATATTTCAAGGCAACATAACACAAGGTGTTATGAACCTGCTCTCAACAAGAGCAGGTTCTTGCTGTTTAAATGTATTGTGCTTCATTCACAAATCTTATAATAATTATTTGAAGTGTGGCAGGACTCTCAGACACATTCCAAACACAAACAAACCTCATGAAACGACCTGAAGGATACGAAAAAATTATTTATTCTTAACCCTCGTTTTGGTTCCTCTCTTGACTCTTTCTGGTTTGACTGTTTACAAAGCATAAAGTATAAATATTCATCCAATTCTGTCCACCTTTTTTCATCCAACTTCAGTCCAACTCATTACCACATGTTTTACAGACCTCATTTACATGAAATTGTACCGCTGGTTTCTGAGTAAAATGAACAGAATTATGAGTCACTTTGAATTATCACGGACTGGTGTCAGTTTGGAGTGTTGGTTGTGCACATCTTCTAAATTAATGCTATGCCTCTACAAGCTGCGCTATGCACATGGACGATGGGAGCAGTGTTGGTGCAGTACGGTGATGAGACAGGGTCAGGGGTCAGTAGCTAGCTGCCAAAAAGGGTAGATTTTACGTGATATTTCCGTGAACCTTACCAAGTAGGCTTGTTGCTTAAACCCACGGATTTCTCGCAGACAGATCTTTCAGGCAGAAAACCCTGAAGACAAACTTCTCCCATCTATGCCCAAAGACAATTGAAAGTACCAGCGGACAGTATATTTTGGCGTCTGTCCACGGACTGTTGTTCTTCTCCATGTTGTACTCCTCTGCTAGTAGATGCATGATTTCTGCTCAGCGCTTCCACACTTTGAAATCCCAATTGAGCAGCCAAAGCGTCTGGGCTGAGACGCATTTGTAATCCGATTGGAGTTGCCTTTCAAACCACCTCCAAATGATGTTTGGATACGAGAAGTACAAATCCCATTTGATGAGACTTTCTAAAAATATATCTGGATACAATCTGGATATGCCAAAACACACACTTGGGCTTGCAGTCTGAACAAGGCCTATGTAGGAAAAGGCACATTAACAGGTGCGATAAGAAGAGGTTTACAAAGCTTTAGCTTTAAAGAGGGACAGTACAACCTTTTTTATGAGGGAATGATGGATGGGGTTCTTTGTTGTATATTTATTTTTTGTTTAACTTATATACCTATTATAGATTTGGTTGCTTTGAATAACCAATTATTGATGAGTGAGTGACATTTATTTGGTTCAATAACTTCTAAGGTCATTTGGATTGAGGCTGGATTTTAAAAGCAGAATTGCAAAGAATATGAGTATGAGAGAGAGAGCCTTTTCTTTTCAGGTAAGGTTTCCTAAAATACACAACCTGGCCTGGAGATGACAATGATGAATTAAGTTCAATACAATTACATAAAACATTGTTTATCAGTGTAATCTTTAAGTAATTTTGCCAAATTTCAATGCACAGTCCTACAAAAAAGCCCTATCAAAGTCTATAACTGGAGATAATTCCACACAGCATTTTGTAGTTTAGAGTTTTGAAGTTCATTCTTGACCATGAGAAGAGCAAGAGTTACAAAATAATCTCAATTTGAAGGTCTACACAGAGCGTTCAACCACATCACACTCATCAGAAAATGGAGTTGGTTCATCTCGCGACCTAAGAAAAGGACTTTCAGTCACAAGATAACAAGTGTTCATATATGGGGATGAGATGTCAGGGATGTTTTTTGTAGTTGGATGCGGATGGAGTCCTTGACCTTTCTCTGTCCGTCTGCTGCCTCTTGGTTGATGACTTTGACCTCTCCCCGGTCGATGCTGTGACCTGTTTTGGTCTGGTAGTCACAGAAGGCTGATGTGCCTGCTTGCATTGTTCAATCAGTGTTTCCCCTATAGGGCCTTAAACAGCTGAATACAATGTTATGTATACTGTCATAACAATTGCGTCCCATCAGCAAGTACCTCCCCTTTTCAAAAGCATTGGTTTCCTGTCCATGTAGCTGCTGTAGAACACTCTGCTTCTCAGCTCGTGCTGCTCAGGGAGATAACATGACCTCATCACAGTTCGACCCTGTGTTGACTTAAGGGTTGCTGCTGATTGTTTTGAAGGCTTAAAATGGGCAAGATAGTCTGGAACTTTTAGGTTAGCTCATAGAAAGTTCCAAGTGATTCCACAGAGAACTCTGGCTTTTGAGGTTGCAAGCCCTCGGCTGTGGAATAACCCTCTTTGAATCAAATTTGCAAAACTTATTTTATTAAGTATTTCAATGGAAGTCGGCATGACTGTGAATGTATTACTGTTTGTGTCGTGCATGTGTGATCAGTGATATTTGGTTTATTATTTTACCATGCATATTTTAATAATTCTAGTCTCATTTCAAACATTCAAGTCTCCCTAAGGAGTCAGTATTGAGGTTAATTGAGTTAACATTTAAATCACTTTTTCTATGGCAAAATCCTCAAGACAGTTATTACTCTGGAGAGCAGCAAGAATGACACGCACACGCACACACGCACAGTCATCTGTCTCCACATTCTGAAAATCAGTCATCAATGCATTTTCAAATCTTGCATTTGGCTCTGTAAAATCAGAACAGAGCATCTTGTAAAAATGATACAATAGGCTACATAAACATAGTTATTGTTGTTGTAAATATATAGTCACTTGTGGTCTTTTTTACAGTGCTTACATTGTAGATTGAGGAGTAGACGATTGTGCAATGTGGTGTTTGGCCAGATGGCCATTTGGCCCACGGGTGTAGCATTTTGAATGGCAGTGTTTTGAAATGGCAAAGAAGTAAGTGCATGTCCGATTCCTGTGTCTTATGGAGAGCCATATGTGCAATGTGTTGCAAACATTTTGAATTGCAAATCAGAATGGGTGCAAAGAAGAACATTTGTTTTGAGTTGTCGAGATAATTGTGCTTCATGTGTCATTTTAGTGTTAGAAACTTAGAAAAACATGTAAAAACATGGCTGCAGAGAGAAGTCGTCATAGTCTTAAACTGCTTGAACATGTCTGTCTGTGTCGATTACCCGTCTGTTTTTACTTGCTTTTATAGATCCAAAATCAAATCATCAATTTTAAAAACATGTGATATACTTATCTCGCACGGCAGCTCTATTCTTTGGACATCACAGGATCATGTGAAAATCCATCTTGTCAGGCTTCACATAATGTGTTCATCAAGTCCATACCAATTATTGTCCTCTGAGGAGGTACTGGCAACTACGGGCGTGGTTCCGAAAGAAGATTGTTGGGATTGTTGGGAGATTGATGGTGTCTCCCAAAGAGGTACGCATAAATACTCTGATACCATCAGTGACTGTATATCAGAACTGCATATGGCTTCGTCATTGAAAGAAGAACAAAGAATATAACTAAATCCTTTTCTCGATGGCAAAGATGTTTATTTTCTTTATTTTCAGCAAGAGTTTGATTGACAGATGGTTCATCCATTCACCTGCCAAGTATTTTTTTTAATTGCCTGCCCTTTTCCAAACAGTTTCCAATCATGTCTTCTCAGATGATTCTATGTAACAAAGATATTTCATATTTCATTGATTATAGACACTTTGTCAACAGGTTGTCAATAGGAAGTAAAAGTAACTCGTAGGGAACCAAAAATGATGGCTGTCTAGACTTAGAGCTCCCAAATAAAGGACAAATAAACCTCCCCTGAATACAAAATAAGTGCATAAGTGAGTTTTTAGGTTTTAACTGATTGCTAAGTGTTGTATGTGCGGGGGAGCAAAAACAAAGGAAAGACTCAAAGCGACACAAACAAAGACAAAAAGAAACAAGATGGTTGAGAGAATGCAACAACAAATTACATAAATGAGTAAAACAATCTGTAACCTGAGACCAAAGTGTAGGGGAATTCAAGCTGGATATGAAAGAAGAGCTGGCTGAATTTAACATAAAATGAATCAACAGTTGACTTTGAACACCCAAGCAATACAAGACCAAGATAAAACAAGAAGAAGAAACCACCACTTGACAAGAGGAGCTGGAAACATGGAGCGCTGCTGTAAACAACACACTACAAGAATCACTGAAAGATCGGAAGTTACTTTTCGACAAATTTCCTGGTCTTTTTCCTGGACAAGAAGTAATAACATGCATATATATATGGTGTGCCAGAGGGTGCTGAAGGCAGCTCGGTACCTCAGTTGGTTGAGAAACTGCTAAGTGTATAATATTTTTCCCCTTTAAACGAAAGATATACAGATTGCATGAAAGAGCCCTGGCGCAAAAACAAAGCTTCAAGTCACTTTTGAGATCCATCGTCAACTTGTTCCAATTTTAAGTATAGCAGATGGTTCTTAAAAAAGGCATGGCAAAAGAAGGTCCAACCCGGAGAACGAATGCAGTCTTTTGACCACGACTATGCTACAGCTGTACTACATAAACACGAGGCATACAGACACGTTAAAAAAACATCCATGAAGAGGAAGGAATCCGTTTTCAGACACCATTCACTAAGATGCATATTCCCAAAGACAACGGACCCCAAACCTGAAACAAAGAAAGTGAAGTCGTGCAAGAGCTAGCGGAGAGGCTACAAAGTGTGAGAGCCACGAGGAGGAACATACGTGACACCACTGCTTGAACAGCTCCGACAAAAGGCGTCAGGAGACTCGGAGAATCAGAGACAGTCAAACAGGCACGGGAAAACTTCCTCCAAAAAATGTAATGAAAGACTCATTCTTGAACTGAGAAATGATTATGAATCTATGCATTGACATGGATAATACAATGGTATGCGTCTCAATATATGTCAGAATACTGAGTTATTACAGTTTAGGTTTTCAAGCATGAATTCACAGCATGAATATACATATTCATATTCAAGTCTGTTTTCTGATAAGCCTTGTTCAAAAATGTTCACCAAACATTACAGACAACATGTTATTGTAATTCATATTGATATAATGCGACATGCTAGATGAATCCAACTTAAAGAGAGATTAGTTTAATATTAGAACTACCGTACAATGAATGGAGAGACCCATAGAGGGTTCATTCCCATACTTAGGAGGGGGCCTTTCTTAGTGCTAGGCTTTCCCAGGGATTCAGGATCTATGGCAGAGAAGTAGAATGCCATTTTTTCTATAGCTTTGCCAGGCAAAACACTTTTGTTTGTTGAATCTGGTTCGCTGTCCAGAATTGTTCAGGTTGTTCAGTTAAATTGAGGGAAAACTGTGAATCCAATCACATCAAGTGTAATGATGCATTGTCAAGGACTTTGGATGATTTTAATGGTTGATGCATGAAATGAAGATGCATATAAAAAAATTTAGACAAGAAACCCATTTAACATGAAAGAGCACGAGAAGCTGAACAAAACTGAATGTAAGAATACTTACTATAAGCAAAAGAGGGGTAGCAATCTTGATCTCAAACTCAGTTCAATTTGAAAATGTTAAAGAAATAAAAAAGAAAGAAGAGATAAATATCATTGTAATGGGTAAGGTAGAGTATAATATCCTGACACTGGTATATCCATGCACCACCAACAAATGTTATGAAGACTAAAACGATATAATAGATCGTCCTTAGATCAGAAGGACTTGATGATGATATTAGATATTGGGTCAAGAGGTAGAGACAAAAAACATTTATAAAATAGGCATATTATGAGCTAGGCCCTAAATGCGTTAAATGACTTTCATGGGGTCGACGAAAAAAGGCTGCCACAAAATGAAGAACCCCTCTAAACATAAATTTAGAGGGGTCTAAAATAAATAGAAGATCTCTTCCAGGAGTATTATCAGTAAATATGGGGTATCTAAGATTATACTAGATCTACCTTGTCAAGACTGTACTATATTGAGATACAATATAGTACAGTCACAGCAGGAATATCAATAGAGTATACTCTTCTCTGTTTATAGATAGAGAGGGCTATTGGCAGGATGAAAACAAAAAAGGCCTCAGGCAGCGGCTGTTTCCCTATAGGGTGGTACAAAATACTTTGGAATGAGCTATACCCACTACTTTACCTGGATCATCAAAGAAGGCAATGACTCATCATGGAAAGAGGCGATCGTGAAACTAATCCCCAAAGGGAACACACAAAAAAGGACTATATACAGACCAATATCAATTCTAAATGTGGACTTCAATTATTTTGATTTATAACTATATGAAACTTCATGCTAGATTTGATTGATATAAACCAGATTAGGTTGATAACAGGCAGGCAGGACAGTATTAGGAACCCTACATACAATGCACAAGATTCAAAAGGAAACTACATGGGCAGCATCGATAAGCCTTGATGCAGAAAAACCCTTTGAAAGGGTTAATTGGGATTTATTATATCAAAGACTAGAAAGATTTGGCTTTACCAAAGAATCAATTTAAGCTATTTACCAGCAACCTGCTGTAAGGATAAAGGTGAATGGCTTTTTTTTAACTGAGAGATGTGTGCTATAAAGAGGAATGAGACAGAGATGCATTCTTCCCCATTTGCTATCTTGATTGAACCATTGGCCCAAGCGATCCCCCAGGATAGGGAATTGAGGGGAGTAGCTATATGGGGCAGAGAACATAGCATTGGCCTTTTTTCGTGAATGATATGATAATATATCTAATAGATGGCAATGCCTCCTTTCCAATGATGATGGAGATCATCGAGAAATGTAATTTCTATGCTGTATATTTAATATTTCAAAAACTGGAATTCACTTATTCACCTCAGGAAGGCATCAAGAAAAGGTATAATAGTATATGGGATTCAAATTTAGTCAAATACCAAGGGGTATATGTAACAGAATGTAGCCATGTTGTGTGAGGCCAACTATAATAGCATCAACCAGAAGATTAGAAAGGATATAGAAAGAAAGTCAACCTACACAATAGATTCAAGCAGCAAGATAAATGTGGTGAAAATAAATGCTTTGCCAAGGCTATTGTATTTATTTCAATCCCTTGATTTATTTGGAAATGGGAGAAAGCCAGAGCCCAATACACTACACTCCAGTTGCCAAAGGACAAAGGTGGGATTTTAAGATATATGTCTGTGCAGCCCAACTTCGACCACTGATTTGGTGGTGTGACAATAGCTTTATTGCTGGGTGGAAAGAGATTGAAACATATATCCTTGGCTACCACAGCAAACACTCTTGGGAGAAAAGGCTCTTCCTGAACATATGAGTATGATTGATCCAATAATTTATTTTAGAAATTGGGTTCACTCTTAACAGCTGAAAAAAAAAAGGACAAAAAGTGTTGAGATTGACAGCTTGGGATAGTGAATTTAACCCAGGCATGGATGATTTGACCTTTAAAAGAGTGGATGAAAAAAAAAATTACTGCATTTTGTACTGTAACTGAAAACGGAAATTATTTTAAGATTTGAAAGAAAGATTTGCTCTTCAAAATCAAGACTTGTTTAGGTATCTTTAACTGAGAGAAAAAAAAAGTTAAAAGGGAGGCAGCAGAAGAAAAGAATCCAATGATAAAAGTGATTATCAATGCATATTATCCGAAAACATTGGGGATTATTTCTAAATATACTTTACAGAGCTAAAACTACATTTTTATATCAAACTTAGAGGTAAAAGGACATCAAAATTTCAGATGAGGGGCTGCACGGTGGTGTAGTGGCTAGTGCTGTCACCTCACAGCCAGAATTGGTTCGATTCTGGTCTGGGCAGTCCCAACTGCCATGTTCTTTATTAAGTCTAATATATACACCTACTTCTACTCAAATCAAGCACATATCCTTTGGAGTTTCCTGAAAAGGTATTACTGTAATCTCCAAGTGTTCTATGTTATACCTGAGCCATATAACTTAAGTGCACTGTAACAAGTTTCTGTAGTTTTCACAGTAATATTACTGTATACTGGCCATATTCTTACTGTAGAACTCCTATATTGCTGTAGATCTGCAATGCATCATGGTCAAAATTAATTCCCGGGTAAATCTTACTGTAAATAAATGTTGCTGTGAATCACAATACAGTAATACATGTTGGTGTGAATCACAATACAGTAATTTTGAGAGGGAATACACCATAATCTGTTTTAACATTATTTTCAACACAGATGTTAGTTCATGCAGACAGAGGGGAAAACAACATTGTTATACTTCCGTTGTGTTACACAAACGATGACAGTAGACTATAACGTTGTATGCCGATGGACACTCGTTTCTCTCAAAACATTATTATTCCTTCATATTTCCTTTTTGCAAATGTACATTAATTAAAGACAGCACAGTCTTCTCAAGTAAAGTTACCGTGTAACGCTACGTGACTTTAAGAGGGAAGTAGGGACACTTTCCTGCACTAGTAAGCTAACGTTAGTGTTACTAATATTACCAAAATATAGTATTTGCACTTTAAGTTGTGATATAAATCATTTGGCTTCATATAGTTGATACATGGCAGAAGTTTAGTGTAATTGTTTATGTGTGACGCCGTCGTCGTGTATGTGTTGCTGCTCGTTAGCTAAGGCTAGCTCCGTTTGGAGAAGTTTTGACTCTTTTCTCTCTTGCTAGCTACCGTGCGGCACCACGTGATGTGGGTAACGTTACCGAGCACCACTGAAGGTGAACCAGAACGCCACAACAGGTCAGACAGCACAACAGGTAAGACTATGGCGTGTGCTTTCTGAGCTAACGCTACATGGCAGAGCAGACTGCAACAGCTGGTATAACGTTGATACATTGTTGCTAGCACACGCACGCACACACACACACACACACACACACACACACACACACACACACACACACACACACACACACACACACACACACTTGTTGGCAGCCCTATACATAAAGTTGTACACATTTCAAACTTCAAACCAAAGAAGCAGGTGTTTGTTATGGGAACCATCTCTATCCTGCTTCATGTGCCCGCGTGAACCACACCTTCCAGACTAAACAATGCGTATCTTCTCACTTTCCCCCTAAATACACCGGGAACATCAAAGTAAGAGTTTCTTTCATGTCTCTCCTAATGAATACGGTACTATTGTCTGTTTATTTTGTGTTGCAGGAAACCTCCACCCAGGCTGATGTTGAGGCCCAGATGTCCCTGCTGAGCCTCAAGGCTCATCATGCTTGGTAAGATCCCAGTACCAGACAAAAATTAAAAGTTAAAATTGTTTTTATACATTTCCCCCTTTACCTGAACATTATATTGCTTCCAGTGGTTGAATTTTACTGTTTACTATCAAATTACTTTAAAACATGTTTAAATTGTCATAGTAACTTGAAGAGGAACATTTAAAATGTTGTATGTTCATTTTTATTTTTACAAACTAAAAACAAAATGTTAAATTTGTATTTAAAATGTTGAAAGTATTCAAATAAATGACTTTTGTTGAAAAAACTGCATCTTCATTTTACAGTATGTAATTATTGTACAGTATTCATTTACATATTAAAATGAATACAGTGATCATGTTACAGTAAACTGGGATATGTCCAAACTTTTTTCACCGAGGGCCACAAACAGAAAAATATACGAAAGTCTGGGCCGCTCAGTTGAGGTATATCGCAAAATGGTCAATTATGGTATATATATATATATATATATATATATATATATATATATATATATATATATATATATATATATTCTTTTTTTTTTAAATATATAATATATATATATATATATATTATATATTAAAAAAATAACATCAGAGGAAGCCTGGCCTTTTCCAAGCTCCGGTAGAAGTCGGGTAGGGAGAGAAACTGAAGCTGGTTCTTTAGAGAATCATCACTGCATCTCCATCAGTTCAGACTCTCTTCACTTCTTCTGCATCATCAGGAAGGGAGTCGAGAACAGCTTGATTTATTTCTCAATGGCAGATAGATCTTGGAAGCGCTGACTGAATTCTGTCATGAGACGTGATGACAGACACATATTTCCTCTTTTTAGCAGAAAGGTTGACCTCTGGAAAAGCTACTTTGATTTCAGACAGCGTGGGGAAGAGCAGCGTTGACGTTGTGTAGTTGTGTCTCAAAGAGACACGCACACAGAATGGGTTCATGTGTGAGTGAGGTTGTGCTACTACCTGGTCTTTGCCTTGCAGGCTCTTGTTCAGTGTGAGATGATAAGATCAACTAGAAGCCAGGTCTGCCAACCATAGTGTGTCACTCAGCTCATGAAGAGGTCGTCCTTCTCTTTCAGAAAGTGGTCAGCTCAGCGCTGCAGCGTTTTAAAAACTGAGGTCAGACTCAGGGAATAAAACCCTGAGTGGTCAGACTCAGGAAATAAAACGCTGCGCGCTGCGCCGGAGCAGCGCACCTCAGAGAGAGAGAGAGAGAGAGAGAGAGAGAGAGAGAGGAGGTCCGTGTTCAGCTCCTTTAAGTTAGCTGACAAGTCTTCTGCTCTGTTTTATGAAGTCTCGTCTGAGAGGTTTCAGTGTCGCTGTGAGCTGAGCGACCTCGTAGCATTTTCTCGTGTTTTGTTCGGACGGCAAAAATGTGATTGTTGAGCTAACAGGCTAGCTGCTGTTTGCTTGACTTTCTCTCCTTTATATTTTTAGAATCTGCCGCGGGCCAATAAAAAAGGGGCCGCGGGCCGCAGTTGGCCCGCGGGCCGTAGTTTGGACACCCCTGCTGTATACTGTACACGGTCCGTCTTGGTGAAGAGGGAGCTGAGCCGGAAGGCAAAGCTCTCCATTTACTGGTCGGTCTACGTTCCAACCCTCACCTATGGTCACGAACTCTGGGTCGTGACCGAAAGAACGAGGTCTCGGATACAAGCAGCCGAAATTAGCTTCCTCCGTAGGGTGGCTGGGCTCAGCCTTAGAGATAGGGTAAGGAGCTCGGACATCAGGGGGAGCTTGGAGTCGAGTCGCTGCTCCTTCGTGTCGAAAGGAGTCAGCTGAGGTGGTTCGGGCATCTAGTCAGGATGCCTCCTGGACGCCTCCCATTAGAGGTTTTCCAGACACGTCCAACTGGTAGGAGAC
Source organism: Myoxocephalus aenaeus (assembly GCA_038501785.1). NCBI lineage: Eukaryota > Metazoa > Chordata > Actinopteri > Perciformes > Cottidae > Myoxocephalus > Myoxocephalus aenaeus. The sequence goes on along the minus strand of JBAMJR010000059.1, from coordinate 3,826,390 downwards.
CCCGGGGAAGACCCAGGACACGCTGGAGGGATTATATCTCCCGGCTGGCCTTGGAACGCCTCGGGATCCCCCAGGATGAGCTGGAAAGTGTTGCGGGTGAGAGGGAAGCCTGGGTCGGCCTGCTGAACCTGCTGCCACCGCGACCCGACCCCGGATAAGCGGCTGATAATGGATGGATGGATGGATGTACACGGTTACTGTGATGACAATTACAGTATTTTGATAACTACTGTAATAACAATGACAGTACTGAGATTATTACTGTAAAAATGACTACAGTAGTTAGGTACTGTGATTCATTTTATAGTTAGCATACTGTAGAATATAATACAGCAAGTTACTGTAAATTATACAGTAATCTTGTTACAGTGTGGTACAAAAGGAATATAATTACTTGATCAAAACCTTTCTCACACAGCTGGCAGGAAGGCCATCACAAGAAACGGGCTTGTAACTTTTGTTTGTATCTATAAATTCAATAAAGAATTCAATAACGTCGTGGCAAAAAATAAAGTAACTTGTAACGTGTTATTGCAAATGGATGGAAGGAAAGAAGAGCTAGGAGCCGGTAGTTATGGCACTTCCGGTGGTTGAAAGCGTCATTTACCCGTATGTAACTTATGAAAAGAAAAGTGCCAAGGGCACGATATAGTAAATAAGGTCCCTGTGAAAGTTTTTTTTGTGTATGTGTACAGATTGTAAAGCCCTCCAAGGCAAATTAGTCATTTGTGATTTGGGGCTATACAATATAAACTGAATTGAATTACCCTGTTGCATCAGTGGATCACAACGCATACAAGTATGATACCTGTCAGTTCAGTTAAAGTCAAAGCTCAAACGGCCATGAAGATCATAGGGAAAAAAGAACATCACAATCTTCAGTCCTGATACATTATGTATATGCTCAGAGACCCAACACATATTCTGAACACAAAATTCCAGCTGTTGCCTTCAGGCAGACGGTTCAGAATACCAATCTGCAGACTAAATCGGTAAACAAATGTATTGATTCCATCCTCCATTAAATTAATAAATAGCAAAACATTGTAATTACATTATATGTTTTTTTTGTCACTTGATTATTTATCATCTGTGTTGATCACACCTGGTTTTATGATTTTATTATTCAGAACTATTGTGGACATGTGTACATGTGATGCTTGTAAATGTATTGTGCAATGCAGCGGCTTGGAGCCCTGCTGGACAATAACGTATATCTTATCTTATCTTATCTATCACTCCTTTGCAGGACTTCTCTTCACTGACAAAAAATGTACACTAAGGTCAGAAAGAACCTTATCGACCGGCTCATGAAAGTCTCCTTTTGTGCCGACCACTAAAATGTGGTCAAGCAAGAAATGTAAGCCATTTATGAATTTGACAGTGCATTTCAATGAAGACTTGAATGAAAACTGCGTGTCTGTGTCTGTGTGTCTGATGATTCATGTTTTATCGTCGCCTATTACTTATGGAACCCAATGGATCCTCTGTTCACAGGTATTCAGCCAAGCAGGACTGTGCTGCTCACCGGCTGCTAACAGCTAACGTTAACTAGCTCCCCTCCTGCCAATCACAACATGGCTTTGTTGTTCCCAATGGAGCGTCATCGGGGAAAAAATGTGGCGCACAGGAGTATGTAACCACAGGTTGTTTACACCATAGCAATCTGGCAGGATTTGCCAATCTGGTAGCGAGTGACACGTCTCATTGTTCCTCTGTAGCATTAATGAGCTAATAAATGATAACGTGATGTGGGATTGGTGCGTAGACTCACATTCTAGCCGATACCTGATCCAGCCTTCAAATTTGACCAATTCATGATACGGATTCAACAGATCAGATGAGCAGCAAAACCATGTCATCTGTAGAAAATGCCATGAAACAGGTTGCATCCAAAAGTGAAGCGCTTCATATCTCAAATTGTATTACACTTTGTTGTGCTGCTGTATTCCCAGCCTTTGCAGTCTAAAAGAAACCTGAAAAGAAACAAAGCACGTTGCAAGCATCATTACCCGTATGTAACTTATGAAAAGAAAAGTGCCAAGGGCACGATATAGTAAATAAGGTACTTGCCTACCACATAGCTATAGCTATTAACCATTATTATATGAATAGATTCTGTCATATTCATTGAATGTGCTGTAACTCTGTTACGTTGTTCATTCTGTACATGACATCTATTGCTTCTGTCCATCCGGGGAGAGGGATCCTCCTCTGTTGCTCTCCTGAAGGTTTCTTCCTTTTGTCCCTGTGAAAGTTTTTTTTCAGTTTTTTTTTAGGGAGTTTTTTCCTGATCCAATGTGAGGATGTCGTATGTGTACAGATTGTAAAGCCCTCCAAGGCAAATTAGTCATTTGTGATTTTGGGCTATACAATATAAACTGAATTGAATTGAATAACCCTGTTGCATCAGTGGATCACGACGCATACAAGTATGATAGCGGTCAGTTCAGTTAAAGTCAAAGCTCGCACCTCTTACTCAAATGGCCATGAAGATCAAAGGGAAGAAAAAACATCACAATCTTCAGTCCTGAGATGAATGTGCTCAGAGACCCAACACATATTCTGAACCCAGAATTCCAGCTGTTGCCTTCAGGCAGACGGTTCAGAATAAACAATCTGCAGGCGAAATCGGGAAACAAATGTATTGATTCCATCCTCCATTAAATTATTAAATAGAAACAATTAGTAATTACATTATGTGATTTGTTTTGTGACTTGATTATTTATCATCTGTGTTGATCACACCTGGTTTTATTATTCGGAACTATTGTGGACATGTATTGTGCGATGCAGCGGCTTGGAGCCCTGCTGGACAATAACGTATATGTTATCTCATCTTATCTATCACTCCTTTGCAGGAGAAGCACTGACAGAAAATGTACACTAAGGTCAGAAAGAACCTTACCGACCCGCTCATAAAAGTCTCATTTTGTGCCGACCACTAAAATGTGGTCAAGCTAGAAATGTAAGCTGTAACCAGGTAGATAATTTGAGTCCCTACTATTTGTATTTATTTATTTATTTATTTATTTATTTATTTATTTATTTATTTATTTATTTATTTATTTATGTATTTATTTATTTATCTAAGAATTGTGATGTAACCAGACTGATAATTTGGGTATTTAATGTCATTCTAGTCTAGTGTGATTTTGGTTGTCAAGCAAGTGTTGTCAAGCAAGTGTTGTCAAGCAAGTGTCAACCACAGCAGTTTTGCCTAAATATGCTTCTCATTGGCTATTTCGTGAAATGCAGACTTTTGATTGGCTAAGGGAGAATAGGTTCCATCCTCCTACCAGGAGGAGGAATTGACGTTGCTGAGTGAGAGAATGTCCGAGTGAGAGAGGAGCGCTAATTGTTTAAAATTTAGTTCAGCTGACTAGTAATAACGGGTCAAACTGTTAGAGACACAGTGTGTGTGTGACTGCACTTCTGAGACGGGAGAGAGGTACTTCAGAGAACTTTTCGCCAGGAGTTAATAACTTTTGGCAGCGTCTTGGCTAGGTTTTTGAGGTTCCCTGATTACCTCTTTGATTCGGGATATGGAAAAGAACTCTTCCTGACGAGGGAGATGGCGAGCCACCACTAAGACAGATCATCTCTGTTGGACAAAGATATTCTGTTGCTGAGGAGAAGACAACCACTTCTTCATTTCCCATCACCTGAGTGCACCAGTGTGGTAGGAGTAAGAGAGCAACAGAGAACACGACTGACTTATTATTTGGATTTTTTAACTGACTGACTATATGAACTGACTGTGAAAGAAAAGAAGGAACAAGGAACTGGAAAACAAGGAACTGGATCTTAAAGGAACACTGAGACAATTCAGGGATATTTTTATCATTTCGGTGGAATTGTGTTGGAACTGTTTAGATTAGGAGCTTAGTCAATGTTGTGCAGGATCTTTACTTGAAAGTATGTTTTAGTTTTTTTTTCTATTTCCATATGGTCCAATATAATCTTTTGAAATCAAACCATTCAGTGGCTCCATTTCCTTTTAACATTGTCTAGTATTGCAATATAACTCCGGTGATAAAATGGAAGTTGTGAAATCAGAGAAGGTTAAGATTCCAAATGCTGTTTTAGTGAGCGGGTTAACTCACGGTTTGCAGCGGCTTGGAGCACTGCTGGACAATAACGTATATCTTATCTCATCTTATCTATCACTCCTTTGCAGGAGAAGCACTGACAGAAAATGTACACTAAGGTCAGAAAGAACCTTGCCGACCCGCTCATAAAAGTCTCCTTTTGTGCCGACCACTAAAATGTGGTCAAGCTAGAAATGTAAGCCATTTATGAATTTGACTTGAATGAAAACTGCGTGTCTATGTCTGTGTGTCTGATGATTCATGTTTTACCGTTGCCCAATAAATATGGCACACAGGAGTATTTAACCACAGGTTGTTTACACCACAGTAGCAATCTGGCAGGATTTGCCAATCGTGTAGCGAGTGACACGTGTCGTTGTTCCTCTGTAGCATTAATGAGCTAATAAATGATAACGTGATGTGGGATTGGTGCGTAGACTCACATTCTAGCCGATACCTGATCCAGCGTTGAAGGCCGTATCGAAGCCATTTCCGATACCAGTATTGGAACAACTCTCATGGACGACTAACTGCAACTCTTAAGCTCACCGCGTATCATCTCTGTACACTCCCTTGAAGAAATCCAATCCTTATGAGTTAGCTGATTGAAATAAGGCTCATTTTGTTTGGTTTTCTCCCAGAGCGGAGGAATCGGGGCACGCATTACATGCTGCATTCTCGGAATCAATGATACATGGGCAAAAAGCAAACATTTACTTGGTTTCCATGCTAGTGTTTGCTCATCCTGATTGAAGATTCTGAAAGGAGCCGGAGGTTCGAAGAAAGCACCAGACCAGCCAGTTGGCTGATGATGGCATCAGAGATGATCTCAACAAGAACTCTGCGGTCCCCCAGTCAGGAGCAGATGGCCGAAGCACATGATGTGTTGAAAGACACTTCTGGTGTGGGTTGCGAAAGCAGTGATGTGACTGTTATTGAAAATAACTGGTGCTTACATAAAGGCTTGACATTCTTTCGATGAGGGAGTTTGGTATTTTGGTTTCTCAGTCATTTCTCTTCAGCAGTCACTGACTAATTGCTCCAACAGTCATAATTAAAATGAAAGCCACCCAGTGAGCTGCAGCCTAAGTCGGATATTATATGAGGTTTTGAGTGAGTCCCAGTCGTTCCTAGAGAGTCGTACGAATAAATAGCTACTGAATGAAACTTCACATTTAAGTGTCAAATCCAATTAACATGCCTGACATGAAAAGAACGATTCGTCGGTGAGTCAGCCGTCATGAGGTTAGGCAAAGTTATTAGTGGAACGTATTTTCTATCTGAAGCTGGTCCCTTTGAATGCTATTTCAATGTTCATACATGTTTAAAATGGTCCCATGTGGCATTTATTATGATCTACATTGTAGTGTGGCATAAAACTGACCATCTTGACCTTGATCTTTTGCCTCAAAGATTTTCACACACTTTAAACAATCATCTAATCTGACATGGTGGATGTCTATGTATGCCATGGCAGCGGCAGCGGCTTGATACATCAGTGTATTTTGCTTTTAGTTTAACTTCTTCCTGTGGCTTTTCTGTGGAAGGGTTGTAGACTGCCAACTGTTTGGACTTGGGTCAACAGGGAGCCCGAGCTTCATGAATAATGCATGGCGTCTGCTCTCAGGCATACAGCCCTGTCTGTGCTGCCACTGCACATGCAGCGCCGGGGACTGAGTTACGGAGATCATAGAGAACAGCGGCGGATAAGACAGAGAGACAGAGAGGAGAGAAGGGGGGTTACAGGGAAACACAGAAGATAATACCGAGCACAGAGATGTACAATATGCATGCCAGGGGAAGAAAACACGACGGGGTATTAAAGGGTCAATGCACTCAACTCAAAAAAACGTCTGCAAAAAGTCTCATCCATGTGCAAGGCCGTGCTTCTGGTCCATGAGAGTATGTCTTTGTGAAGTACGACTGGAAGAATGAGACCTTGATTATTATGATTAATAAATGATTGATTATGATTGTGCTATTGTACACACACTGCCCCACATTTATATAAATTCATCAAGACCTTTCTCCATTGTTGGGATCGTGGAGAGATGCAAGAAAGTTTTCTTCACAAATTCAAGGTAACACCGGGGGTGAACTTTGGTATATAGAAATGAATAAATGTGGTTTATGTATTCTTGGAAGAGAGGAGAAGGAAACAAGGAGAGAAAAGAGCCAAAAACTGACCAAAAAACTTCAGAAATAATGCGAAGAAACCGAGAGCCGGAGGGATGTGGACAAGCCGACACGTACTGTAGACGAGAAGTATAGCAGCAGGGGGGAGATAGGTAGAGGAGTATGTGAAAACACCACAGGAAGAGTCGGGCAGATTGGCCATCTGGACCTCTGAGCTGACAGCTTGACATGTTCCAAGTACAGCGAACGTCGAGCAAGCGGGCGCCCCTTCTTGAGATATGCAACACATTACACAGGAAGCGTAATTAGAGTGCTGGTGGGGCCAGCGGCGTGAACAGAGCGGTCGAACACAGATCAATGTTCTGCTTTCTAAATTAATGAGGCTAATGTTGATGCGGCGGCCTCGTCGACGTGGATCTGTGGGGGATAGGACAGAGGCGTGAATGGAGACACGCGAAACAGGGGGGAGGGGCTTATTCAATTACAGTCGGCAACAAGCGCACACACACACACACACAATAAGAAAATGCTTCATACACACTGGAACACAAAAAAATGATTAATGAATATTTTAATTTGACCAATCAATTTGCTCACCAATAAAGTCATTATTCTCATTATAAAACATACTGTTGAAAGTGAACAAAGAATACAGCTGCATACTAAATATCAACAAATTCAAGGTGGGAGGGAGAAGATCAATGTACAATAGAAAACCATCATTTTTAGGTGTAGAAAGATTATGTCTGAAGGTTGAAACAAACAGCTCACAACTCAAGTGCGTCTCGCAAACCTAATTCAGAACTCATAAGCGGATGAAACACAAGCACACACGGAGCCGTGCACGGCAACATCTGGAGTCTCTTGAACATAAGTCATAAAATGTAAACGGTGCTCGAAGGTTATCGCTCAGACGAGATCCTCCTAATGAAGACTGCCGTTGCGAGATTGTTTGTTCACAAAGACTAACACATTACACAAATGGGAAATAAAAGAAAACAAAGAAAGCCAATTGGGTAACACTGCTGGGCGTGAGGGAAAGTTGAGGATTGTTTTGATTTGTCGTGGATTTCTTTTAAGAGAGCAACTCCTGGACATGTTACACCCCATTGGTTAGGAGAGCCAAAAGAAGCTCCATTTGGCTCTTTGGTATTTGGTGTTGAAAATGGCAGAAACACATATTCATAAAGTACAACATTAACAACATTATAATTCCAGAAAATTACACTTTTACCCTTGATATGAGTTTTTTTTCTTTTTTTTCCCCCTCCTTCGCTTCTCATTGCCCTTACTGTCCTCAAAATCAAACTAAGTAGTCGAGGTTTGATTGCAATTAGAAACAACTTGGGAACTTTTTTTTTTTTCTTTGTTTCTTTAAAAAATAAAACCCCAAACAATCAAACAAAAAATTCCCCACAGGTCATTGGCTGGAGGATAGTTTGCTTTCCCATCTGGCAACTTTTTACAGGTTTCAAACTATCTCCCAGCTGCTGCTTTAACTTCCACCCGATGGAGCGGATTCGTCCAAGCTGACAGGTGCACAGACACTCCTTGTTTTATGTTTCTGCTCCAGTGAGGCACATTTACACCATCCTAGTCTTCAATTAGTCTTTCTTACAAAAAAAAGAAGCATTGAAAGGTGATAACGTGACGCTCAATATGGAATCAAAATAAGGAAACCCACTTTAAATTATACACAGCTGTGTTAGCAGAGCGGTCAGAGCCACCTCTTCAGTGCATTTTCATTAGTGATTCATTGCTCAGTTTACACTTTTTAAAGCCTCTTGAATTTGTACAGTCTCTTGCCTCTTTTTAACACAATGCCACATTGTCCTCGTGGAGACAATACGCTATTAAGGTCTATACAATAAGCTCCCATGTTGGTTATAACCATCCATTAGTGCCCGTGAGTCTTCTTCCAAGGCTCTGCTTAGTATCCACCATAGGACCGCACATCCACCACCATCTGTGTCAGTGTTCGTGTAGTGATGAAGCACGACGGAATGCGGCAAAGCGGATGACCAAAGACCACAGGTCGAAAAAAAAAAGAAGACGTTATAAAATCTTAAGAAAAAGAAAAAGACAGCGTTATCTCCTGTTTGTCTCGGTCAGTGGATGCCCTTAGCGTGGAGGACCAGTTAAAGTGTATCCTTGAATGTGAATGATGGCTTCCCTGCATACGTCTCTCTCCTGCATCCCGGTTTCAGTGTGGTTTGCTGCACCATCCAAAGCAGTTCCCTTTCAGGGGTTAATGGATGGTAGGCACATCTCCCAGCCAGGCACCAGGTAGGGGGCGTGGGCACGTGTACTCATTCTGCAAGGGAAGAACAAAAAAAGACAATGTAGTTAAATCCATTTAATAGCTGGTCTGTGCCAGTTATAGAAGTGGTGGTTACAATGTAAAGTTAATTGCAGTGTCCAGTGGTTTGATAACGGCACAATGGGGTTGTGACAGAGCCAGCAAAGCAAATTAGGGGAGGCAATTAAGCAGATGATGAAATCCCACGTACTTAGATAGCTGAGAAGGATGAGCTGGAGAGCCCTCCCCAATGTCTCAGACAGAGATTAAATTAATGCTCAGCACAGAGAACTCATACAAGAAATTTGTGTTGAACATTTTTATACGGGAGGAAATAATTCAATTACGGAAATGTAATTAATTTGAACCTGCTTACCTACAATTGTTGTCACATTACATCAGCTTGTTTGCAACAATAGATATTATAATCATCCTCTCGTCAAGCAATGATCAGCATCTGTAATTACGTCAGTGTGTGCAAGTTAATTCCATGACTAGTACCATTAAGAGATGTTACTTTTCTTTCTGAATTTGGCTTTCAGATAGATCTTTAGCAATACAGTTCTAAAATGGCATTTCAATTGTATGTAACACATAACGTGATACAGAAGAACACATCATGTTATGTTTCAATACATTTTCAATAATGCAAATAATGAGTGCTAATATTGTCTGTGTATTCCCAATGCAGTATACACGGTTACATTTCCACAGTCAGTGCAAAATAAATGTTCCTAAAATAAACTTGTTCCTAGCGCTTTGCATATTCGTATCTAGAAACAATAAATGATATAATCACGATAAGTGAATCATTTGGGACATTTCAACGTGAGCGCTTCCCCACAGGTCAACAACTCAAGCTCATTAAAAGGTTGTTGCAAATTATTTTTGACATTTTACTCATTTGAGAGCTTTGAGCTGTGGATTGATCTTCACACCGGAAGAAGCAGTGAGTCAAACACCAAACACACACCCTGCAATTCAAAGTTTACCTCTGAGCATCTGTGCTCTGAAACACTCCACTTTACGACTTAACCTTTGAAAGAAGCTTTTTTTTTTTTTTTGCAACTTGGCTACAGGTAAATCCACATCGCCTTAATAACACAAGTGCTGGGAGTTTTGCCAGGCTAAGCAATTTCTAAAGCTTTCAGAATCTGCTGAAAAAATTTATCCCGGCTCAACTTTTTACTGCTCAAGCCGAGATTGTTGTCGCCGTGAAGCAGATCTCTGTAACGCAGGGTTTCAGACGGGTGTGCCCTGAGCACGACTTTTATTTAAGCGCTATCAAACAGGCTGATAAGCCTTCACTCAACTCTTTATCTCCGTCTCAGGTGGATGTGAGTGAAGCGAAGACAGCCGCCTTCACAAATTGTCATACCTTAGACAATTCCACCACGGCACAAAAACAGAAGTCGCAGTAAAAGAAGAAAAAAAAAAGCTTAGAACTGCTGTGAACATGTGCGCGTGGAGGTGAACTCTGTGTAGCGAGCGGCACAGACGCATAAGATGAGCCATGCACCCCTTTGATCGGGGGCACACACAGACACACACACACACACACGCACATTAAACAGAAACACATCAGCATATCAGGTGGTGGGGAAAAAACATGCAACAAACGATGAAATTAGCAGATCATCTACCCTTTTAAATGTTGTCATTACACAGGATTTAATACAGCCTTGTGTATCTGATATAGCTGAGAGGATACAGGAAATCCATTATTCTGTAAGTAACACATGGCAAGAGGTAGAAATTACAATATGTACTGTTGGTGGTTACAGGGAGGACTCTTGTGCGCCTCATTATGCTTTATTTGTTGGTAAAAGCCCACACTTTTCACAACACGAGCAACATAAGCAATCATTTCCTTTATTGTCTTTTCTGTAGATTTGTTGCCGTCATAACGTATCATTTAGTTATTTCAGCCCCCGCTCAAATGTGTGCTTCACGGACACAGCTGAGCTGTTATTTGTGAAAAACTCATTATGCTTCAACATGATTTTCTTCAAGTGCTTAGTTAATGAGGAGCGCCGGAATTCACTCTACTGCTCGTGCCTCTTTAAACACTCACATCGCAAACAGACAAAAGTCTTTTGATGGCTTTCAGCCATAAGTTGAAACGACGTTTTTTTTTTTTTTTTACATCACTTTGCATGAGAGGATGCAATGTGCAATGCATATTTCTGTCCCCAGACTCCACCAGCATTCATCACGTCCGCTGCCGGCAGTCAAGGCTGACGCTGGCCTCGTTCGTGGAGACACGGAATTTGCGCCGCTGCGCATCCACGAGGAGGTTTCGTCATCTTTCGCCAGGGACACGGGGCTGCACTCTTGAACTCTCAGAAGTGGAGCTTTCCAGCGGTAAAAAAAAAAAGGTGACTAAAATGTTTTGCTGCTAGTTCTCTGGCATTGACATCTGAGGCACTTGGACTGCACTAGGGCCTTTCACAACAGAGCAACATCTTGAATGTATCTGAAGGAGCAATTGTCTCCCTGTGGCAGCCTCTGAAAATGCTGCAAAAGCAAGGAGAAGGTAGCTTCCTCGGTTATAGCAAAAGTGGGAGTTACGACAAGCTGGCAAGGGCCCAGGGTGAACTTGGCAGGCATTATGATCAGGGGTCCTTCCTTCCTACCGATGCAGCATGGCAGCGCGTGGTAGAAGTGTAGCCTTTGGCTATTTACACTGTTCAAGATCTCTGAGAACCCGTGTCACTGGGCCACAAGTACTCGGCTCTGCCTCAGAGACAAGCCAGTAGCATCCTGAACATTTGAGTCTGATTTAGAATAAGTTCTAGAGACAGAGGATTCATTTTCCTCAAGGACAAACACCCACTGTCCTGTGTGGATCCCGGGCCGCCCGATGACAATATACCCTCGGGAGGCCCCTCTACATCCCATCAGCCTTCAGTGTGTAATATTAATAACAAGAACTCTTGCTAATCTGAACCGGACTCTGGTGTGATAGCATTCAAAGTACTGTACAAAATGAACAAAGCATATAGAAGAGGATGAGCTAGATGCAATTATTGAAGACGTCTGAGCATGAACCTTTGCCAACAAATGCCACAAAGATGTTTGTGCCTTTGCAGTAAGAGCAAATCTGTAAATGCATGAGTTACTTTGAATGCAGCGTTGCAGGTGAAGGGACATGCATACTACAGGGGAGGCTCTCGAGGACCTGCTGCGACCTGCCAGGAGGGGGTCACCTGACTGCCGTGGGGAGCCAAGCTAACACTGCTAAAGCTACGCTGATATCTTATATCCGCTATCCTATAAACAACACTAGTTGTGGGTTTGACCTTGTGTTGTATGAGTTTTTGTTTATGAATATGTCACAATGAACATATTTGAGGATTATTTTTTCAGATTATATGTACAATTTTGAATTATTTGTATTACCGTGTCCCGAGGGAGAATGATGTGAAAACAAATGCAATATAGAAACAGAAAACTGACCTATATCGGGGTAAAAATAAATAATCTAATTCTAGTTTTAGTTTGCGTGATTATTCATTATGAATTATACAATGTTGTACAAAACTCAATTTGTCAATTTTTGGCAGGTTAATTAAGGAACTTTACTGCCTTTCATCTATTTTATTGAAATACTTCCAATAGTGTGTCAAGGGCAGTAGAGTTATGCACTTTGTTCGCCAGGACCAACTTTTTAATTAGGCTTGTATAGTAAAATGACTTCAGATCTTACTTGGTTATAGCCAGGCTCATTTTGAGCAAGACTATAATTATTTGCGATCCTCGGACACATTATGAGAATTGTTTTGACAAAATATATCATCGTGCCAGCTGTTTGTGCATCCACTGGCATTGCGCTCTCGTGAAAACTGAGCCCTACGTATTATACGCAAAGTAAACGTCCAGTATTATGGCCTTGCCCTTGTTCACAGATGTAGGGTTACAATGTGTAACCAAGCCCTATTGGCCCAAGCTAAATTATTTTGTAAACATCAGAACAAAGCTCCAAAATGCATTGTCTGTTGAATTGAAATGTCACCTGAGATAACACGTACAGAACTCTGAACACCACAAGAGGACCTTGTTTACGGTAAATTACAGCGATGCGTCCTCTAAAAGCTGGAAAACAACTTTTAGGGCTCGCGAGGACGACAAATCTGGGAGAAAAATCTATATTAAAGCTTTCTTCTACTCAAAAACAAACCCAGGTATTTTTTGGGGTGAAAACTGAAAACAGTAGGCCTCCGAGGTCAGTCCACTCTGCTTTGAAATCATTGTGTACACAACAAACCAACACTATTAATTATAAATGTAGCGTGTAATCATAAATGCAGTTCCCCTGCTACGGATGCATTGCAAATGGAAACCGACCACTTCCAAGACTCGAGTTTCGGTCTTTCAAAGAACTCAGGTTACATGTCCAGAGCCGTCCCTACTTTCAAACACCCCCTCTAAATGCCTTCATGCGCTTTTAATTAGGACGCTAATTAGCATGCTCTAAACATGATGTAATTAGTTTGCTCGGATTAAGGACAGCTGGAAGTACCCGGCAGATACCAGCCGCTCTCAAAAGGGTTCACAAGGCTTTTCAATGAGCCGGTTCTGTCTGCCTCTATGTTCGTGTGACATTCCATCTCCTCCCGTGTTTCCCTAAAGACCACGAAAAGAGAGGCACACGCAGCGTGGCAATTATTTGCGAAAGGTTTCGTTCATGCATACTGTATGTATGCATGAACACTGTTGCTAATCTGTTAATTATAGCCACACGTATAGCGTGTTTTAGATCCCCACACACACCGACAAATAAATGAGATAATGTTAAACATGGATCAGCTCCAATCCCGACAAACAACACAGACAGTGGATGGCAAATTAAAGCATCACAACCGAGCTTATTCCTTCTTAAAGAAAAAACAACAATTGTTAGGGGCGCTCTTCCTGGGGAGCTGATGCCTGTATAAGCTCTTGATCTCAGCAACACAAGACACTTTTTTCTTAAGCCCTCGCTCTCTCCCCGACACAAACACATACTCAGTCCTCTGATGAAGGAGGACCGAGTGATATTTCTGTCTTTACAAGTTGCAGCACTGGTTCACTTTTGTTTGATGTTTCGGTCGCCGGTAAAAGAACATAACGGTAGACTGGCCACTGTGATCTAAGGTGTCTGTAAATGTCTGTTTGGTAATTGGGACCCACCCTTTGAAAAAGTGGCAGCGCTGAGTGGAAATAAGAGGTAGATTAATGGACTTCCTGTTAATGGTCTGACAAAATGTAATTGTGATCTCAGCAAGGTCGCAGCCGCCATGCCGGTCTATTACATTTATAAAACATTATTGATGCAATACTTGTGTCATGCGGAAATTAAATTGTCTTTTATTTTTTTTTCTTTCTAAGTTGTTATTTCCCAAAACATCTGGGAGGATATGTCATATCTAAAATAAATGAATAGGTAGAGAATACACATGTAGAATAGTGCCCAATGTAGTTGAAATGCATGCCTATCTCTGTTATATATATATATATATATATATATATATATATATATATATATATATATATATATACATACCCTGATTGATATGCTAAGAGCAAGCATGTAGTTATTTAAAAAAATCTTGACAGCAAGTGCAATATTTAGCTTCCTGCCATAATTTATGCTTTTCAATAACAGCATTCAGACGAGAGACCAATTACGGAAAACATATGGTAAGCGAAATGGATGGATATAATAGCACACAAGCATCATTACAACGTGCATGCAATCACTCAATGTGTCCTCATACTGCGGGATGAGACTGAACACCTGTCACTTCCACTTTCATTGGCAGGTAAGAGGGTGAAACCTATATTCAGCGACATCATCACCCAATTCAAAGTGAACAGGAACAACTACCATCCAGCCACGTTGGAATTCTAGCGACCGCTATGCTAAAGATGTGCACATTACTGTGTAACCCAAATGTATTTTTAATATTCTATTATGTCAGCGTGTTGAGTCACCGCAGCATCTGAGAGTAAAAGAAATAAGCTTAAGTGAGCTTAAGTGTGTCCGCGCTCTACACTGTCGACACAAAATGCATGTCATTAGAAGCAAGGGCATAATGACACGTATTCAAGTGGGCCGGTAAGAGTAAGCTACTCTCAAAGAGAATCATTTGAAGTTGAACAGAGAGCGATTGTATGTGTGTGTGTGTGTGTGTGTGTGTGTGTGTGTGTGTGTGTGTGTGTGTGTGTGTGTGTGTGTGTGTGTGTGTGTGTGCATGCATTAAGCAACGAGATGAAAACCATAGTGCACAGGTGGAGCTCCGAGATCTCCCCGAGGAAATCTGGCGTAGTGCGTTGTGTCTGGGAGCAAACTGACGACAGGTCTCAGCGTGCGCGCATATCTCCGTAAGTGCATGCACATGCATGTTTATCTGTGCCCGGAGCGTTATGATTTATGATGATTTGTGATTTATGCAGGTGATGGATGACCACATTAAAAGGAGCAGGTTCACCCAGCCACCACCCACCCACCTCAAGTCTTTCTCTGAATATTACATCTGGTGCACAACGAATAAAAAAAAATCATAAAATACATATGTAAATGTATACATAAAGCAAGACAATTATTTCTTAGCCTCGCTAGGATACATGCATTTATTCTAAGGCATAACACCCATAGAGGTACATCCATTACTCATAGTATCCCTGAATACACAGTTGCAAACAAACCTAGTCCTCAATGAAAATTCTTTTTTGTAGTTTTATTTATTTGGGGTTTTATGACCCATTCTTGATCTCGCCTTTTTGTTATAAATATCACAAAACTAATGGTTGCTTTAGAATTCCTTCGGTTTGTGTTGCTGGGCAACATGTAGCCTAGCTTAACATGAAAGGGCTGAAAGCAGCTTGACAAGTGCATGACTGTGCAGAGATTTCAGGTTTTTGAAAGTCTTGAACAACTTTGAAAAGAAGTTTCATCACACACAGCGTCAGTGACCACCTGCTCTGAATTAATGAATGCACGACTACGGAGAATACAGAATAGTGTTGCACCCTCGGCAGCAGGACTGCTGTACAACAACGAAATAAAACAAAGAGCCTCGCTAATTTTATTTAAATAAAGACATTAAGCAATAATAAATGTAGCCTACATTTAATGTAACTTTGTGTATGTGTTTTATGCTCACCATTTATTGTGTAAATCTGGCTTTACTAAAAGCCAGCGCCCAGCTGCTGTTTTTATAGAAGTGAGTGGCGCTCTCCAAGGTGCTGATCCTGCTGCTGGGAGCTGTCCCCACGCATCACCAGTGTGTAGCTTTTCTTCAATCAGTTA
Organism: Myoxocephalus aenaeus; assembly: GCA_038501785.1. Taxonomy (NCBI): domain Eukaryota; kingdom Metazoa; phylum Chordata; class Actinopteri; order Perciformes; family Cottidae; genus Myoxocephalus; species Myoxocephalus aenaeus. The sequence continues at coordinate 3,810,570 of JBAMJR010000059.1, read as the reverse complement.
GACAAATGAATGTTCATCAAAGTACACAAAGCCAACGGCCTCTTACTAAATGAGCAAAACCAAAGAGCTAGCTGTATATTTTGGGAAGAAGCCTCACAGGAACTACACACCACTGGGGATCGGTGGGGGCACTTGAGGAGATGGTGGACACGCTGAGGAGTTTACATCACTGACAGTCTGACATGGTCCACACACAGTGACATCAAGGCTCCTCTGGTGCTTTGGAAAGCATCCTAACCAACACATTCTCAAATACCGACATGTTGGATGTGTCAGGGACAGCACGGACAGAAAAGATTATGGTTTGTGTTGAAATAAGTATGTGTTATAATGAATAAGTGTGCTTGTTACTACCTTTTAGTAGAATCAGAATCAGCTTTAATAGCTTTAGTATGTTGCATTCATGTTGCATTCATTTACAAAACATACTATTCATTTAGTATGTTGCATTCATTTACAAAACCAAACTAAGGTCAAATATGTTGACGTGGTTTCGCACAGGACACAAACAGCGGTCTCCTGGGTCAAAGTCCGTGTTTGTCTGACACATCCATCCTCCCAAACCTCCTCTCTAAGTGGACTTTCCCTCTCTTTATACTTTTTCAGTTGCTCTCACATCTAGCGCTGACCTAGTGGGGTTTTCACTGCAGTGAGTCGAGCGGTACATTTCACACAAACGCTAAAGGGTGCCTCGTGCGTCGATATGTGATAAGGTGGTGAGTGAGAACGGGTTGTTCTAACAGAAGGCATCACCGCCCAGGACCGTATGCCCTACAGAGAGCAAGGCACCATCTGATCTGAACTCCCCACTCTGCAGGATTTAGACCAGAAGGAGCAGAACCGGCACTGGCAGGATTATGAAGGATCCTCCGCACCATATTGATAGACTGTTTCAGATTCTACCCTCAGGCCTTTGTATCCATTACAGACAGACACAGGATGAAATCAGGCGGATGAACTGTGTCCTCTGTACACCCTTGGCCTTGTCGAGCACATTGTCCTTGACGAATCCATTACATTGCCTCGCAATTTTGCAGATTTGCACTCTGCCATGTATAAACTTTGAGTGTATAGTTTGCTGAAAAATATTTTTTACGCTTTTAGGTTAAATTAAGATTCTTCACACACGTATTTTAGCACAGCCTGAAGATTTTCAAATAAGTAACAGTAGCTGATGAAAAATATTTTTTTTTTTTGCTCCCAATTTTATTTTATTTTTCTTTCCTACAAAAAGGCATACTTCTCTCAAATGTTGTTCTGTGTTAGGGAGCACTTCTGCTTTGTCAATATAATCCACCCACCTAAAAGGATGTTAATGAAACAGCATGGTTATTAGCTTGTACCTGGTCACTATAAAAGGCCACTCTAAAACACACATTTCACATGACTAGTGCTACAGATTAGCATTTTTGTATTAAGAAAAAATCTATGGTAGTTGACAAATTTCCATTTTCTCTTGGCATGAATGAACACATCACCCATCCCTACTGTGCACTGTGCTGCTATAAGACTGAGCGACCAAGGCGTTGCACGTTTTGTCATACCGCCTCTGTATTACTGGGTATTAACAGGTCATAAAGCAGCAATATACTGTGATTACCCCCAGCTGCAAAGGTGTCTCAAAACTAAAGTAAATTGTTCTTATCTTCTATTATTGACTTTCATTTTTTACATGGGAAGTTAAACTGATACATATCTGACAGACTTTAATGACCTGCTGTATGAAATTACCCAATCATAACTTATCGAGGAAAGACAAAGCTGTTCCAAATTAGAGTTCATTAGAGCTTTATGTCACTGACAGTTTCATTTATCAACGTTTCATAAGCATGAATATCTCATTACCACCGGCACACTGTTGGTTCATGACGTCATACAGTTTAGTGCTAAAATGTGCAGCGATCTATACTTTTAGTTTGGTTTATTGCCAATAATGAGAAGATGTCACTTATTTGGGGTTTTCATCTTTGCTTCTGACACTGACATCTTTATATAGAATATCAATCTTGTTGACTTCAGGCCTGTCTTGATGCAATACAATGCATTTGAATATGATTAATCATGATAGAGTTGTTGTAAACACTTTTATTATTCCATTACGTCTACTGGACAGTATTTTGGCCACTGGTTAAAGGAAGGCATTTTTGGCATCAGTACAAGAGAAAGATGTAAATTACAATGGACTCAATGTAATGATCATGATAAAAACCTTTTTAGATGATTAATTATATTCCCTTGGGACAGATATTGGTACAATATAATTTTATTAGAAGTCAAATGGAAATCAGTCAACTCAAATTAAGCCTTTCAAAAGAGGCCATTGTGTATTCATAATGCAACGCTGCAGTAGTGTATACACTATATATGCTGTTTCTTCAATATTTGATTTTGACCAAGCAAAGCTGTTGGAGAGTGAAAATACTGTATATTGATAGCTTTGTGATGGCACGGTTACAGCTGGCTGCAGATAAAGAGAACCAGATGGAAAAATGGCTGTTGAACGGGCCACATTTTAATTTAAATACTGTAAATATCACCAATATGAAGTTCTACTCAAGGCATAAATTAACCCATCGACAGTGTCATTGACTCCATTGACACGACACTTTGTAGTCCAAGTGGTGATCAATCACCGCCGAGCAGGCTTTGGTTGGATGCAGGTAAAACCGTCCCTGTGGAGTTTAAAAGAGGCGGAACGCATCGGCTGAAATGCAATCTGGGAACCCACCGGCTATCGTTGGATGGTGATTTAGATTTTTAGTGGTTTAAAATGAGTTTGTATACTGGCTACTTGTGAAACAATCTGGTTGTACACGTCGTATCCAACTCCAACTGAGTCCAGCAACTGAAGTTGCTAATCGGACTGTAAACAACGAGCAGCGCACATCAGCGCTGGCTTTACCGGAGACTAAGAAATCTAGCCCCTTGCCCCCAGAGGCTTATACTCAGATCAATAGCTGATGGATTCCGATGTTATCTCATGCATCTCTGATTAATTGGATAGCTGGCTGATCATAAAAAAATGCTAAATGTAAATGGCCTCAAAGTTCATTCAAAACCAATTGAAATCATACAGGAGGTGCACTCAGCATGGTCAGATGATATTAAAGGAGTGAATGGTGCCTCATTCAGTTGCATTTCTGGTACTTGTTGAAGAGGGCAAAGCATTACTCATACACTTCCACACCCCCAAAGCTGAAATGGCTCTGACATTTTGATCAAAAAGGCTGCTTTCAAAATATTTCTATCGGTTTGATAAGGATCAGGGTCAGAATGTATCAATTATTTCATGAAACTGTATAGCTTTTGGATGGTGTATGATTTTTATCTCAGAAATAGATGTCACTTTTAATGTTTTATGTAACGTGAGGGCTAGATCTTCATGAACCCACATTAGTTTCCCGGCTTGGATGAGAGGGGATACACAATTGCATCCAAAAATTCCTCTTTTGCATCTTAGGCTTGATGGGACATGCTACGGAAATTTAAATGCATCCAAATATAACAGGATTCTGGCTGAGCGTTCTCATTAATCCAACCAAAAACAAACACAGTTTCATCTTTAGGCTTCTCTGACTCTATTTTCTAGTTTTCTGGCCAAAACAACAAGCATGTTTAGTTAAGTTTCATAGTTCAGCTTGAGTAATTCACTGGCTTAATTTCAGAGAGAACCCAGCCATGCCGAAGCTGTGCCAGTAACAAAAATGTGTTTTTGTCTTCAGTGGAAACTACAAGGCGTCGGGATTGTTTGTCTTCCTATCCTTTGTTAAAGGTTCTGCTCATCCTGTTCACATGTTCCCAATCAGCTGAGACTTTGACAGAACAGGATTTGAGAACCGCAAAAGCTGAAGGAGACATCTTTTTCCATTTCCCTCCCCTTCCCACCGGAGTGGCTGTTGACACTTGCCAGAGGGTGCAATTGTGCAATTAGCACTCCTACAGCAACTACTAGCTACAGTGTCATACTCTGTTAAAAAATAGCAGGCATAGTGTGACATTTAACAGAATATGGAATCCAAAATGACATCATGTGATACCTTGAACTTTTTCAAGCGCCCTGGTATGAAAACACCATCGGGGTGCCGACCAATCGGCACAAATGGAACGTGAAAAGGAGTTAAAAGGAAAAGCCCCAACTCCCTCGGGAGCTGCGTCAATTTAAATGAGTACATTTAGAAAAACATGTTGTCATAATTTCTTTACACGAGTTTCAGCACTACTTCCTTCCCACAGCAGTTTAAGGTATCAGACCGGCTCTGTGTGTTTGCTGAGTAAGCGCAGAGCCCCCGTTTGGTGTTGCTTCAGCATGCAGGATGAGCACCTTGTGCGGAGTCAAAGGCTGTGCAGCTCATGATGGGGAACCTCTTTAAAGGCTGTTTTCATAGCATTGTTTTTTTACAAGAATGTATTAAAGGAGAGAGGTATCGATTTGGTAGGAATTATGTGAAAAAAGAAAAACAAATCAGAATCTCATGCAAAAAAAGGCAATAAATGATCAGGGCTGGATAATACTGCATATTTGGTAACACCAACTCCAAACCAAGGATTCCCCATCACAGAAACACTGAATATCAAGCAGTTTAGTAAAAAACATCTGAAATATAACTTACCACTTCTACTGATCACACAATAAGACCATTCAAAGCTGCTTTACAATTTGAAAATGAGTATTTTAAATGTTGTATGTATCACACGTTGCTTATTTCTGTCACTGCCCACCTGGGTCTTTACTTTATTATGTATATAAGATCATACTTATATATCATTCCTACTGTCTGGTAGGATGCTACACTGTATTTCATTGGACTGGAACTTACTGTGCACTGTGACAATACATTTTAAAGTTTAGTCTAATCTAACATCGATATGGTTACACTTCATTTTAATGCTGTAATTCATAAACAGTACATAAACTATTAATAAATTGTTTATACACAATATAAAATAATATTGTGCACTTCTAAGCCAATATAGAGAGATTTTTAACGTTCATAACGATGGTATAAACAGTTAATGAATGCTTGATAACCCATGATAATATGGCCGTTTTCATTTCAATATAAAAAAAAGAAGATCTAGCTGATGGTCAGAACTTTGGTAGAGGAAACTTTCTCTCCACATTTATTCGTCCTTATGATGGCATCAAATGTAAGCTTTTGAAACGTTCACTCAAAGTAGAAAAGCAAATGTAGACGGCATTACTCTGTTCCCCAAAAAGGAGCAGCCTCTGTGGGTTGCTGTTGCCTGATTCTAGCAAAACGAACATGCCTATAGGGCAGCGCCATTCAGAAATATGTGATCTCCACAAATGTCTCGGCTCTCTTCGGAGAACAACACTTTAATAATTCAAACATATGCTGAGTAGGAGCCAGTGCCTTGTGAAATGAAAATTAATGTGACTAGTAAAAAAAAAAAGAAAAAAAAAGGACTGCAAATACAGTTCATTTTCACCAAAAACAGCAACCAAAAGATCAAGACAGGACAAACTTATATAATATAGACAGTGTCCAATAGGATTCTGATAATACTGGCAACTTACAATGAGGCACTCCAGAGAAGAACAACAACAATGGTGTGAAATGTATATTCTCCGACTTGAACTAAATGGTCATGTTTTGTTTTGTTTACCTAATAAGCCTTGCAGCACAACACAATGAACTGTGCTAAATTATAAATGACTAACAATGGGTGTGTATTATCACATTTATGGAAGACTAAATAGTTTTCGAGTGTGCTGACTCTCTTCAAGAATAGAAGCATTTCAGACCTCACAGTTTCAAGGTTCAGGACAGCTTCGTCTCAGTCCTTCATAGTTGCAGTAAACTGGTCACTAGCTGCAGCCCTGCTCTCCCTGCATCGAGGGGATTTCATGCCACCTCTTGCACAGTGTCCACCAACCTCATAATTATATGAATAGCAATTGAAATGGCCTGGAGTCTCCTTCCTTACTTTTTGTAATTCCAGCTGAATTCCTTCAGGCTTTATTTCCCCCTCATCGTCTAAACTCAGTTGGCTCACATGTTGCTGATACAAACTGCAAACCAGGAATCAAAGATGCTCCAAGCAAAGGTTAAATCAGCAAAATGGGTTGAGAGTGTGTTTATTGTATTGTTACACTATACCTCCAACTATCGATTGCTTATATTATCAATTCAAGGGTTCAAAGGTTGAATCTGAGGTCTTGCAAGATGATGAACTGAATAATAAAGAAAAACTGAAAAACAATTCGGCTCAACAATTTACAATATCTTACTAGTCCGTAAGTCAGTCCACCACTTAGGTGCAGACCGGTGTGTCCTGATAGGTGTTGGATGGATTGCCATGACTGAAACTCAGATGGCGAACAAGTGAAAAACATTGAACCTGCTTGACATCAGCACGTTAGCATGGTGCCATGCTAGCTTTAGCATTTAGCTCAAAGATATGCTGTGCCTAAGCGCAGCCTGAAACAGCTGCCGGCATGGCGACAGAGTGAAAGATTGGAGGATACCAACTCAATTTTCCAAACTCAAGACTGCTAAAGCCTCATATCTACCTTGGCTGGACTTAGTATGGAACAAGGACTGCGGGCGTTGCTTAAAACTTAAAACTTAAAAACTTCACGGCGAGTATGGAGAGGAGTTTGTCAGCAGGTTGTGGATATTTGTTTCTCAATAATCCCTTGGTCTATAAAGTGTCAGAAAATGTCAAAAAGAGTCAATCACAATTTCCCAAAACCTTTGGGGACATCTTCACATTGATGTTTCGTCACACGGCCAGACAGGCCACATATATTGTAAATAGGGTGACCATATTTTCATTTGGGAAAACCAGGACACCTTTTCGGGGGGGGGGCGGGGGCGGGGGCGGGGCGGGGGCGGGGGGGGGGGGGGGGGGGGGGGCGGGGCGGTCATGTGGAGGATGCCTGCTGCTTTAATAGTATTTTATTATTATTCAATTATACCGGTATATTATATTATATAGATAGAACAAGATATTTACAGTTGGTTTATTAAAAATGCTTTTCAGTAAAAGTCAATAACAATAACTCCAATAACAAATGATAATTTTATTCAAAATGCTTGAGTCAACAATTCCTGTAATGAATGAACAGCACAATGAAAGAAATAATGTTGCATCTTAACATCCTTCACTTAACAAGTTAACAATAACTGTGTCTGAATCGGGGAGGGTCTTTTTGAGTAATGCACTAGTGCAGTCCATGGATCTGTAACTGCAGTGGTGTTTCACTGTGTGAAATGACCACGCAGCCTCCGCTGCATTCACTGCATCCTCGTTCCCTGGTCTAAGAAAGTACTGTGTGATCGAGCGAGCACTACCCTCGCCTCGGACAGCTGTTTTGTGCTTCTCGGTGTCCAGGTGGATTTTCAGATCTCTTGCGCCTCCATTGGACATCGAGACATATGTGCCTGCTTTGCACACTGTGCACAAGGCTTCCCATTTGTCTCGACCCGGTCTGAAAGCCGGGAAACTCTTTAGTAATTCGTCGGTAAACGAGCACTTGCGCTTCGGCATGTTGCTTCCGTATGACTGACAGTCACGTTGTCTACGTTCTGATTAATAGGGCTGACAGCATAGGGGCGGGGATTAGGCTACGTCGCACGCAGCGCCGTGGGCAGTGCCCTAGTGCATGTAAATGTAATGGTCCAAAGAAGGTAATTTTAAAAACCAGGACATTTCCTCACTTTCTAAAAATAACCCGGGACACCCGGGACAGGACGTGAAATACGGACATGTCCCGGGAAATACGGACGTATGGTCACCCTATTGTAAACCCAAAAGAATTCCTCTCTGCTATCGCCACAAGCCAAAGAAAAGGGTGGTTTAAGATGCTAATCACGAAATTGCAATGTTCCAAGTTTGTCCAGGGACCTTTGTTGCATGTCATTCCGTATCTTTCTTTACCCCAGTCATTTCTTTGTCAAGGCCAGACATTTTGTAAAGTGGTACAGTTGTCACTGTCGACCAACTCATCAATTTATCAGTTAATTGTCTGCGCGCTATATCAGCTATATATCACTTTACTAGCCGTGAAGTTGTATGCACTTCAGGAAAGAGACTGTGTGAGCGTGTGTAGGCAGGAGTGTTGTTCACTTTAATTACATGTACACTTTTCAGTAGAATAGTGTCATAATACTGCCAGTTACTTAGCCCCTCTCAGTCCCTGTACATTTTCAGGACGGTTATGTATTCATGCCAGTGAACCGCTACAGAATAAGACGTTTGTGGGCTTTTGAAAGAACGGGGAGTGGAAGTGAAGGGGAGTGGGTTGATACTACTGTTATCTGAGGACGAAGCACGCAAGGGCTGCCAAAGCCCCTGGCAAGAAGGAAAAAGGTGGGTGTTATAAAATTCAATTCGGGGCAATAGAGGGCGCAATAGATACGGGGAATCTTAGATACGGGTGCCACTGAGCCCTGCTTCCCCTTTCAGCCTGGGAAAACAAATAGACATACGCACAGTCTCAAAAAATATGCTGTAGAATCTCCTCTCTCTGTGTTTGTGATATCCAGCAAAACAGAAGATCCCTATTTGTCTTTGCTGCAGGGCCGAGCCGAGCTCCAGATGCTGCTAATAATACACGGCTCATTGGGGTTTGGCAGTACGTGTGACTGTATTTCTGCATGTGCAATAGCGAGGAAGGCCTGGGGGCAGAAAGAGCCACGTCTACAACATTTCAGCACATGCATCATCATCCAAACAGCCTCTGCAGGGAGAAGTTCTTTTGAGGATGACCCAGCAATCGAGGGAAGAGGGCATGAAATTGCCCCTCTGAGATATTTAAGAGGCAGTTGCACTGAATAAGTGGAAATACTTCTCACCAAGAGCTTTTTCCGGCATTGTCATGCGAGCAGCTGCTCGTTCACCAAATGATGATAAACCAAGGTGTTTTGCAGTTTCCCTCTGTTGCGTCAAGCAGAAAAGCACTTGAGCCAGGAAGAGAAAAACATATATCTCGTCCTAATTAGCCGCCCGCTTCCTTTAATAGCGCCTCATTTATTGGCTGACAGGAGCATCAAGATCTCGCTCCAACTCCAGTGTAACACACTGAGAGTTTAGGAGCTGCATTGAACAGAAACGGAACGCTTTCTGTAAACTGTAAAATACTCTTAATAATTCAGTCTTTTAAAACTCTATCTCGCTTGATCATAGATATGATGCATTTAATAATTCAAGGCAAGATTTCACGATGTACACATTCAAAGCTGCCGTTCCCGTGCCTCGAAGGGAGAATATTTTTGGGGTGCTGGGCTCTCGGAGAACAAACGTCTTAACTAGCCTCTGAGACCAACTGCATATTCATTGAGATCTCGCTCCTCGGTCCACGCCTGCTTGCACTTAAGCTCTTAATGGTTCCTTAAAACTGATGAAGTAAATGGGAGAGGGACCCGTAAAATGAAAGTGTTCTTCTAAATGTCTTTTGGCGGAACGCCTGTGGAGTGGAACGGAACTGGAGGGGAAATTATCCAGGGGACATGCAAAGTGAGCGCCGTGGCAGGCAGACTGTGTGACATCCTTCTCTCTTCAAAGCTGCCTGAGGGGAGGAGGCGTACAGTCACTATATCTCCAAGAGGCAGGGGGTGCTTGAGGAGAAGACCGGAGGGAGACGGTGAAGAGGCTAACCTATTTTTGGGTCAGTTAACTTAACTAGCGCTGCTTTCTTAGACTGTTTTTGCCAATAAAGTATGTATAGCCATGTATTAGTCCTTTCAGAGTTGTGCACGCTGTAGTACAATTTCAACTATCAATCACATCAAAATGATGACTGGGGATGGGTATTGCTAGGATTCTATCAATACCGCTATTGGTGAATGTGCTGCTGATCAATATCAACGGTTACCAGTACTCTTATAGATATTTCTCCTTAATTCCAAAGGAATTCAAATGTACCAAATGTATCCGGTATCAATGTGCCCATATTTATTTCCTTTTTGTGAAGTGACCACGGCCTATTGTTGCTGTTTACAGGGAGGTAGAGAGACTTAATGTGTGAGTTCTAGATCTAGTTATTGGCTACCACAAATATTTGGCATTTTGTCCCATCAAGTCACTAGTGTTGCCCCCTGTTCCCTGTCCATAGTAGTTCTCTTTGTAACCATGACGAAGAAGGTCATGGTGGAAATTAAATTTAAAAAAAGTTTAACATGGAGGATTCGTTGATTAACTGTATTTTCTTTTACTTTGCTAGTTAACCCAGCCATCAGAGCATCTCAAGCTGTCTGCTGTAACCACGGTCCAGTGAATGCAGACCCAACCATGACGTCGTCTCACAAACCCAAGGAGGGCTTCATTACCGAGCAGCTGCATGTAGGGAAGCAGGCAAACTGAACAATCAAATACAGATAGCAGTACCGACTGGTGCTGTAGTTTACTAGTTATTAATGAATTTACCATTTTGGAACCAGTGCCTATTTAGGATCAGTCATCAATATCCATCCCTAAAGCGACATCAAACATGTATTTCCAGTTTCCATTTATCGGAGGTGTAATTTTAACTGATGCAGTCTGAAAGACATTTTTATTAATCTCTCAAGGCATCGTCATCATTAAAGAGTGTTAAACTATAAAGAGGCATAATGTAAATCAAATGTATTGAACTGTATTATTATTATATTATTATTTTACATTATATATACTCTTGTTGATGTTGGTTTCTTACTTTTTCTTACCGTCCAAAGAAATTAATCTAAAACCATTCCATAATCTGAAAGTGAGACTGCAGTATTTTAAATAAAACCCTTGATACAATAAGCTTCTTTTTTTTCGAGAGGAAATGTTCTATTTAGGCGGTGAACATGCTGATAATACGTGTTCTTTATTGTAATTGCGGTTGAAATATAGTCAGATATCGCTGAAGAACTGAAGAACTCCCAATGTACCACACGACATTTTTGTCTGAAAACAACACTAAATAATTAACTACTAACCTGGTTTATCAGTTCATAAAGAGAGTCCCACTGTGCTTTGTCAGCTCATGAAAGAAGAATTTACAGAAAAACTCAGAGTGAACCTCATACTGTCTAGTTATACAAGTGTCTTCAATAGAAAGTTGAGTGGTGGACAATAAAATGGTGTCACCTAAGGCTCACACTCACATGTTTCACTGTGTACCACTAATTGTGTATTTGGCATATTTTAAAGCTCCTAAACATGGATCACCCAGATGTGTATGTTTTTTTGCCTTATTATATCTATTCTTGAGACACTGGCATTGATATTTTTCAGTCAGGAAAAGGACTAACTCCCTCTCCCTCTGTGTCTACACACAACCTCGCCCCACTCGCCCTTTATGGCTGAACCGCAGCGTGGTAACGTTACATCATTTTGCTCTTTCGTTCAATACATGCGCAGATTTATTTCTCCCATAGGCCTATAAAATATGAATTATCCTGTATATGTGTTTCAAGCTTGAATATACTTGTAGTTGTAGGAGGTTGAGACTGTTTGATGCATATGTCATGAGAGTAGCGTATGGGCATAGCTGTGGGGCCGAGGCGTACAGTTTTCTCGTGTAGGTTTCCAGTTTGTTATTGAGAAAAAAAACACTGCAGCTCCTCAAGACCATCATTTGAGGCTGTGGGCATGTCCATAATTATCAGGGTATGCAACCTAGGTCTGGTCTGTTTAATAAAGTAACATTCATTACGCAATAACATTTTAGATGAGTAATCCAGAACATTAAATTGTTGAATTAGCATGACTTGATTTGTTGAATCACTTCAATTAAAGCAATCCTCAGTTATTTGTCTTGAAAGAAGCTTTACCAGGTCATATAATACAATATGTTATTGTAATAAAAATGCTTGTGACATCTCACATGTGGCTTTGACTTACAACTGAACATTAATATTGTGTATTGCCATTCCACTCAAAAATACCAATGATTTCTGGGCCATACCGTCCAGCCTAAATGTTTGAGGGGCAGATTCCAAAAACTACAGAACTACCTACTATGCAATCACCTCGGTTATGTACACATTTTTGGCATAGAATTCTAAAGTGATTAAATGTGTATATAGTCCACTGAAATGCAATATGAAATGTATTGTATATGGCACTTCAGCTAACTGGTCTTGTGAAAGTAAACCTAAACCAAAAAGGCAGAGTCGACAGCTTAAATTAATGTTGCACAATACATTAATTTACTGGCCACCAGTGGCTAAATGTCTTTTGTTAAACAGATGTTAATCTACATGCTCTGGAGAAGTGTTTGTCTATGTTTTTATATCTCTAGCAGTGTTGGCTGAATATTTGTCAAGTGGTGCGGAGTGTGTTTGTTGGCCGGTTTGTTTGTTAGTGCTGCGGTTCAATGATCCCCTCGCTGACGCTAGTTTCAGGGTGACTTTCTTCTTGGAAAGCTACTTTCAAGGTCGCAAATCCAAAGTGTGTTCAAACACTAGCCTGCTTTGGAGATTAACTACGCTACTTGTGTAATATCTTGATTCAGAGTCGAACAACCAAGCATCCCAACTCTTTTATTTATACATATATATATATATATATATATATAGATATATATATATATATATATATATCAACTTTTTCCCTCACCCCTACTTATAAGGGTACTGCTAATTATGTAATTTATAATTACAATTGTGGCACGAGCGAATTGAAAATTGCACTTGAATATTGATTAACTTAATTAATGAATTAGAGCCCTAATAGATACAACCATTGTAGGTAACCTTTTTAATTAGTCTGCTTTTATTAATGTTCAGAGTGAATGGCCTTGCAGTCATTCTGTTATCAATTTGTTCTTTTCTCCAACGTTGTTCGGATATTCCGACTTACTGGAGACGACCTTAACTGCATTTCCCATTCAACTGCTCACATTTAGATTTGTACAATACAATGAAAATGTGGTATTAGTGAATGGATACTGGGGATCTCAGCAAATACCCAGCATCCAACGTCTACGTGAGCAAAAGACCAAATCAGCCAGAGTAGATATTATCCCATTCTGGGTTTGAGGGGACTTTTAAGTTTGGAGTATCCAGCCCCAAAGTGAAACAGACAGGGTTCTGTTGAAACTCTTTTCCTGCTGGGCTCTGATACCATTCTGTGCCGGTCTTGACAATACCTCATTGAATCCTAGGTGAATGTGTTGTGTTGCCTTTTGTTCTTCCACATTGCCATCCACAGAGACTGCTGGCGCTGCACACTCATAATGAAAAGCACAGTCGGCTGTGCTGGCCAGCAAGATGGCACTTTCATCAAACTAAACCCAGCTTACGCCCGCTCCTCAATTATTAAACGCCTGAAATAAGCAACAGTGCCGAGCCCACCCGGCAGCAAACCACCGAAGACACCTGTCAGTGATGTTGAAAAGGAGAGATTGTTCTTGAGATGAGGAGATTTAGATTATGGTTATGTAGAGAGAATACAATCACGCTGATTGCTACAGAAATACTTGCAGTGTTGGAGAGAATCAGAACGCCTCTTTTGTTTTCTAGCATAGTGAAGTCAAGCTACATATTGACTCCAAAAGTATGACTAACGCAGCAGGTTTGGAGCCAGGCCCAAAATAAATCGGTCTGTCATAATGTGAATTTGCTTATGACATACTATATTATATTCACGATAGAGCATGGCAACAGCTTCAAAATGATTATAGGTAAAACATGTGGATGTAATCAAAAGTTGTTTTTTTTCTCCCCATTCTACAAAGCAGCTAACGTGTATGCTACTGACTGATTTGGAATGCAATTAATCACAATATCAATTTGCTGTCCTGTTTGAGGTTGTCCCCAGTGGGATTGTGAGGTAGAATTGGTTCACTTTGAATTCAGAGAGGCACAAAATGTAATTCTCTAACGTTGTTCTACATCTCAACTTCTGTCAATGCTGTAATGCCATGAGATGCATAACATGGAGATCACCATGTTACAGGGCAATACTTAATTGATGTATGTTAAAGCTGGGTGTGCAATCTATGGCGAGCCCACATATCAAGTGATATGTGAAGTTATTTTGTGGGTGACAGTGTTGAACCAAGCTGTGCCTCATCTCCTGTCACAAAATTGAGTGTTCCTCAGCAAACATGAAAAATCGAAACGTCTCTACTCTGCCATGGAGACAAAAATAAGGAGGTAAGTAAGCAGAATTGCTGTATTTGTGAAGGGAGTTAAATCTCCTAGTGAGGCAGAATGAAAGAGGAATCAATTTGGTCTCGCAATAATGTTCTTTAACATTGCTTATGCACAACATAACATCATAATCCAGCACAATCACTACAATTCCTCTATAGCTCCAAATGTTCGGGTTTATATAAGGAAGTAAACACACTTTGTTGTAGCTGTCAAGGTTTTCTTCTAAACACAGGACACGAGCAAGGATTATCATAATTGCAAGTAGGAGCTTGAGAATTGTTGTAGAGTCGATGCAAAAAGATAAAAGCTGGATCTGCTCCATTGTCAATATCAAGAGATTCATGACATCTAGTGGGTTGACATGCTTTGTATCCATTTGAACCTCCCTATGCAGTAAAGTTGATGGATCCCACAGCAAATAATAATCAAAGATAATAGCAATAATACAACATATTATATTTATGAAAGTTGCAAATAATGTTCTTATTGCCATTTGTATGAATTCCAATACCTAATGATATAATACATTTTGAGCATGTATTATACAGGATTTAAAAGTTAAATCAAAGCTATGGCAACTTCCTAATAATAACATGTAAAAGTAAGTAACAAAACAAATCTTACACCACGGGGTATATTACCATCTCAAACTGTAACTTCTCCCCAGTTGATAATATACCCCGTGGTGTAAGATTTGTTTTGTAATTTATTTGTACATCTTATTATTTTGTATTAACCCTTAAACTCTGTAGCACCCGTGAATGAAACCGTCATAGGTGTGCATCCAAACCATGCTTCTTGAGATCAAACAAAGGTGAGTGAGTGTAATTACCCTGGTTTATAAATATGCTCCTTATCATAGCAGAGGGATCCACATTCAAGACATATCATACACTTTGGGATTACCGTAGTGCCTCTCCTCTGTGCAGATTACCATAAATCAGGGAAACATGAAGGGCATTTACAGTTCACAATCCACAGACGAAACCAAACAAACCGTAGTCAATTGATGTTCAACCTCAAAGTGAACAAGCTAACATGTTCCGCTTTCAGTTGCTAATCACCTCTCAAGCATTATCTCTCACTTTGCCATGTGATAGCAACACCATCAAATCCTGATCAAAACCAATACAGTTCACTTAATCCACCACCGCTGTGAATTGTTGCACAAATGGATGATGTTGTGTCTTAGAGACTGAAAAAATGTATGGCACATTGGTATATTAAATACACATTCCAGAGAATAAAAGGTCTGTAGACCTCGAAAGTCCCCCAAACACACACACACACACACACACACACACACACACACACACACACACACACGCATATGGTACAAACACACGGCAAACAAGTAGCTTCTCAGCCATGCCATGCAGATGCAGTGTCAAAATAGTTAGACGGCGTCCAATTATTCATGGTCCCTTGAAGTGATCATACCTTAAAGAACATTTGAAAAATAGTAGCTTTAGAATAACAATTAGATACAAAGATGAAAAACATGTTAAAGCCACACTCAATTACCTCAATTTAGTACTGCGTTAATGTTAGACAGTGGCCCTCTGAACCCATGTTGTAGATTGCTTTCCCAGAATCAGATTAGTTATTTTCTGTTTTCCACTTTATGGTTAAGTTAAGCCTAAATAATTGGACACATCTAACATTTGAAGTCAAGTGTGTTATGAGTGAAGAGCCAAATATGCTTAACTGTGAATCAACAGTTTCTTTTTACAGGGCATACTTGATAAAGGATTTACCTCTCAGTTGAGCCTTGTATTTTGATTTTGATTTTTGATTTTTAGGGCTGAGGCGATGAATCATACCTCACACTCCCTGGAGCCAGAAATTGTGCATGTGCAGGAACCAGTGCCATTGCCTAGCACCTCCAATGCCTCTGGTGTGGCAGCAGGGTTGTAGCTCATGTAATACTCTTGGAGTTGGGAGCTCAGGTTCTGCTCTGGCTCTGGACTCTTTTTGCGACGCTTCCGCCCCACCATGGATCGCTGCTGCAGCAACCGGGTTGCACCTGGATAGCGCCGCCAGAACACGTAGATAATTGTCAAGATTAGGGACATGGTGAAGAAGAGTGCCACGCTGCCCACCACCACTTTGTGCAGAGTCATGTGCTCCATCTCTGGGGGTGGTATAGGAGTAGGTCGAGTGCGAGTAACTGAGTCTCTTGGGTCTTTGCTCATATATCCCGGAAGGGTAGGATGAGGAATTGGTCGAGGTCTGAATGGTGGGACAGGACCAAAGGTGCTGGATGGTGGCATAGATGGGGATCCGCTAGTAGGGGCAAAGGTTGGTTCACCAGTGGCTTCAGAAATGAGATCTGACATTGGTGAAGGTGTTTCAGTCAGAACATAATCAGTTTCC
Organism: Myoxocephalus aenaeus; assembly: GCA_038501785.1. Lineage (NCBI taxonomy): Eukaryota > Metazoa > Chordata > Actinopteri > Perciformes > Cottidae > Myoxocephalus > Myoxocephalus aenaeus. Next base: position 3,794,101 of record JBAMJR010000059.1, on the reverse strand, counting down.
TCACAAATACCATGGCTCCTTGTGGCTTCCATAATTTTTTCTCCCTGGAGAAACTTTGGGCTGCTGCATATGATAGTGGTGTCTTTACTACCCCGGAAATTCCTCAACCAAGCTACAAGTGGGCATATGCCAGTTCCACAATCCCACATGTTCCCTGCTAGGCTGATGGAGGTCAGTGAGATCCATGCTGACACTGCCTCCTGAGACACATTAGACAGTTTGTTGGATTCCAGGTTGAGGACTTGAAGGTTGGGCAAGCAGTGAAACACAGCTGGGTCTAGGGTCTGGATTTCATTTCCAGACAGATCAAGTTTCTGAAGGGTATACCAAGTCCATGGAAGGCCTTGGTTGACCACCCTTATGCGGTTCCACTGCAGATAGAGTGATCGTAGGTTGGCTAATCGTGGAAACAGAAAAAAGTTGATCCGTGAGAACTGGTTGTGCTCCAGATGCAACTCCATCAGCTTCTGCAGCCCCAAAAAGGTGGTACGGGTAAGAGCCTTGATTCGATTGTAGCCCAAATCCAGAAACTCCAAACTTCGGCACTCCAGGAATGCTCGAATTGGGATGTTGGAGAGACCATTTGAGCGTAGGTGTAGGTTTTGTAATTTCCGCAAGCCATGGAATTGACCTGGCTGCAGAATTTCCAATTTGTTGTAGGACAAGTCCAGACTGCGGAGATTGGGAATTCCATGGAATGTTGAGTTGTGCAGGGATGTGATTCTGTTGGAGCTCAGTATCAGCTCTTTAAGCCTGCGGACCCCCTGGAATGCTCGACTGTCAACAGCTGAAATCTGATTATGGTCCAAATATATCCAGAGAAGCTGGCTGAGGTGAGCAAATTGATATGGCAGCAAGGTGTGCAGTTCATTGTAGCGCAGGGAGAGGCCTTGGCAGCCTACCGAGATGTTTTCTGGGACATCTAGGAAGCCAGCTGAATCACAATGGACGGTTTTCCCCTCACATCGGCAGCTATTGGGACAGGTGCGTTCACCAAAGCTCAACAACAGGGGAGCCCGCAAGAGAAGGAGAAGAGGAAGGAGGAGGTGTTTCAGTCTTCCATAACACAGCAATGGACCTAGAAGAGAATATAAGACACAAAAGAAAGAGGGCAATTTAAGGATTTGACTAAAGTCACATTTTCAGATGTTATATGGCAAACAAGCCATATATAAGTTAAAAATGCAGTATCCGCTGTAAAGTAAAAATTATTTACAACTTTTCCAACAGATGTAGTGAGTGAAAAAACTTTCAAAGCTTTGTGTTAAATAGTACCAGAAGCATATGAAAAAAACATATCTAAAAGGCTCTCAGGTGATATAAATAAAAGAATGATCTTCAGAAGAACATCATTAAAGCTATCTGCAAAATATTGAATTTGGAAAATCACTTCTGCGGAATTATTTTTCCTTCAATACTCATTGTGAACATAGCAAGAATCACAAATGTATGCTTTGCATACAACACGTTTTAGTCTCACTTTGATCATGGGTCACAATACTGGTTTCTGCAAAAGTGCACTTATGAGATGTTGCTCATCAAACATATTAATACTCAGAACCCAGACTTGTCAAGGACACAAAGCCAACAAGGAGTCAAGAAGTTGTAGAGGATCATATGAAAGTACTGCTTTCTCAGGATAAGCACCAGCCCTCTACATTCAGTTTTGAACATTTAGCATAATTGGCAAGACCCCTATGACCCCTATGTTGATTGTATAGGGAAGGTTTTTATGCATACATTTTCCTCTTAAAAGTAGTGCTATTCGTCAATCTAGATAGTTTTGGTTAGAGTGGCCATGTGCTAGAGATATCTGCCTTAGAAATGTCTGGCTTCTGCTGAATATAATAAAACAAGATGGCACGATGGCTTGTGGTGCTTGAAAAAATAAATAATATTTTTTTTCAAGGAAGAGCAATTTCTCTTTCCAGAAATCCTGACCCGGTTATTCCAGATTATCCATTTTGTGAGATGATTGATATCATCGCTTAGCTGTGACGAGTTGCCGGTATAGATGCACGTTTCTGTGTGGTGATATACGGCTAGCGGGTGTAGTTCGGTGGAAGGAAAATAGTTCCTCCATGAAATTGCTCACAACAAGGTCTGTAGATTATCTTGAGTAACTGGGTCATGCAGGTTGAGTTTTAAATGTATCTTTATTGCTGCTTTGACCACCTCAAGCCGAGTGCTATCTTGTTCCATCATATTGGAGAGAAGGCCAGATATGACTACTGCCGATGTCTCCAAAACTAGGCAACTCACACCAAAACAATCTAAATTGATAAATAGCACTACAGATAAGAGGAAAAATATGTATTTTGGATTTAAGGTTGAGCTGTGCCTTTTATTTTCATCTGGATCAATGGAAACCATAACATTTACAATCCATATAAATGCAACAAATGACAAAGTAGTGAGTCTTCTTGAGGGCACTTACACTGTGTGAACCACCAAGGGCTTATGGCGCCTTTTTTAAAGTAGTCCTATAATTATAGGACAATGGAGCTATACAACAATCCTCAACACAGGTAAAGCAATCAAGGATTTTGTATAGCCAAAGAGTGGAACATTTTTGACTGTTGACCTGATGCACAAAAAAACTTCAAATGAAAGCTGACAGTTGGCCCTTTTTACTCCAAATAGTCTTCTTTGATTTCAAATTCTACATCTTGCAGTACAGAGCCAACAGTGAAAGGATGTGTCACTGACCTAACACATTCTGACTGCACTATATGTCAAGGACACACATCCTTTACCGAGGGCTCTCTTCTGGTCTCACACTGAGTAATGCTCTGACTCAGGATATTCATATCTCAGGACAACGCTGCTTTCAAATATACTTTTACCTCCCCCAAGGCACCTATCTGCTCTTTGGTTTTGCGGCAGCTGCTTCGCAGTTAACAGCGACATATTTGAAAATTACCGATGAGAAGCTCGTCTTAGAAGGAATAAAGGGAGGAGGGGTTTTCATTTTTGTTTGGACAGGCGGAAATGACAATGGTTCTGAGTTGGGAGAAGGTGAGGGCGGGAATGACAAGTAGCAATGTGGAGATGTATAAAGTAGTAGTTACAGCTCGTATCTAATTAGTTTCTATTTTATTTCATAGGAGGTTTCAAGGTCTAGTGGTTTTTAATAATAAATTGTGCCACAGGTCATTTGTAATTTGAGTGGTGGGAGAACTATCAGTTGTTGAATTACTAAGATTATAATTGTGTGTGTGATTGTTCTATCTCAGAGAGAGATAGAGAAATTATAAGTGGGGACTATTAAGAGTTATAAATGGCAAAAATGGAGTAGAGGTAATCCTGTATGTAAGTACATTGTAAGATATTAATGTTCAGCCTATTTTAGTATTGTTATGACATTTTTAATAGTGGGTGGCTTTACTTTTTTGCATCCTGTTTTTACTGATTTGAGTTTTGTTTGCAAAGTGCTGGTATTGCACAGGATTTAGGATACAAGGCTCTACATACAGTATATTATACAAGAACAAAAAATACCTCCATCTATTTGTTCTCATACACATGGGTTGCAAATATGAGAAAACACATATTGACAGAACAAGGATATCAAATAAATTGTGATTAAACACCAGCATCAAGTCATGCATATTAGAGTATAACTTGATGTTAGTTGCCCACGGAACTTCCTTTGAGTTGGAAGGGGTTGACTATGTGTACAACACACACACACACACACACACACACACACACACACACACACACCAAAACCTTTATCCTTACCTAAACCTAAACCTAATACCAACCTCAGTCATTAAATCTAGTCTTAACCCTCAAACAGCAGCTCTTGGTAGAGGTAGGGACTGGATAAAATGTCCTCACTCACACCAAAAGAGTTGCGAAATATTCTCGCGAGTAGATTACATGTTAAGTCAATTCACAGACGCGAATGGTTGCGAAAAAGCGGATTTTTCGCCGGGCGGCACGATAGAGGCGAAATGGCGTTGCGTATATTTGCAGATTCGCAAATCCACTTTTCCGCCTTTTCGCTGGCGTTGAAATATTTCAACTAATTCGCCCGACGCGGAGTTGCGAAAGCCAATCGGCGTTGAGAAGCTCTGCCCGGCATCACCGCCGTCCTGCCGTTACTGAATCAAACTGCTGGTCCGCTGAAGGAGCGCTGGAAGCGGCTTCATTCAGACGCTCGTCCTGGAGGAGTCGGAGCTGTGTGCGACTACGGATAATATTATGAACCCAGACACGGGGGCGCTTGATGTTCCGACGTGTGTGGGACTTCCAAAACAAGTATAAAGCAGAACTAGTGGTTATTTACATGGTGAATGGCGGAAATAGTACATGTTTTCACAGACACAGAGATAAACCCCGCCCCCTTTCCGCAGCGAATGGTTGCGAAAAAGCGAAAAAGTGAATTAACCACATAAAGTCGAGCGAGTAAACTCAGGCGAAAAAGCGTTGCGAAAATTCGCAACTCTTTTGGTGTGAACACGGCATAACACTTAAATTGGTCCTCACAAAAATAGAAGAACTAGAGCACACACACAAATGTTTTGATTTGGCACATGCATAAGAAGTTACCGTTTGACTTTGAAAAAGGTTAATGTGAATGAGATGAATACAAATACAGATACTGATCATATTACTGGCAGAATGTGCAACTCTGTACACATAACCTTTGGAGAGACATATTGCTTTCCAGAACTTGGTGGACAAACAGACAGAGAGTATTAAAGATAAACAGACGGAGGGACGCTGCTTGATGGCAAATTGCATGAACTTAATTTTGAAATGCAAATTACGAATTTTACCAAATAATGTGTGTTGTAGTCACTTTATATTCACATTGAAAAGTCATCAGAAAGCTGGCTACATAGCAAGGGTCCAGGACTAGAAGTATTTTGTGTCCAGAAAATCCCAATTGTTCTGTGTGTCGACCTGCTGTTGTAACACAAATAAATCCTCCATTGTCTGGCAGAAAGTATGCGGAACACATTATTATGCATCATTACACCACAAATATTTGGGTGTCACACATCACTGGTACAATTTCTCGCTAAAATGGGTAGCAAACATATACTGTCACAGATGATCTAAAATTATCACAAGCTTCCTGTGTGTCACTATGCCACACCTCCGTACAGGCAGGTTTGTTTTGAGCCATAAAGTTAACAAAGAAGCACAGTTCATATTGATGGGAATGAAATGGAAGGAAGTTGAACGAGGCAACTTAGTTTTAAATTCCCATCTAATGTGCAAGATTAAATAGGCTAAAGGGCTATGACCTAATTATATTTGCAATGTGACTGCTAAGAAGCACTCAAAGAGTGCACATCTTTGACAAAGCTGAATGCCCAGTCCCCTAAATTTGTTATTTTATCATTACAAATAATTCATGTGTATTGCAATGATTATTACAATAATCAGTGACAGCATATATAAAGATTATTGTCTTACAAAATGCCGAATGCAAGTAAAAAGGAGAACAGCCCAAGAAAGTAATACACAGGAACGAACACAGGACTTTTCTCCTGGACACCGCTGTTCATGTCGCATGTGAAACTAAAACTAAATATCAGTCAACCAGTCATGTGAGTCAATACTGTTGGTAGTCTCGTGAGTCGATACTGTAGGTAGTCACGTGAGTTGCTAGTCACTTACGTTTTCCTAAACTTAACTAAGCATGTATGTACTGTAGATGCACGCTATGTGGGAAAATATGGGATAGAAATAAATCCCTTGAGTGCCCCAAACAGATGGACTGCCATGCCCATCACCTCCATTAGGTACTCTGTGAACCAAAGCATCCAAGGCACCTTGAATAGTCATGTGTCCGTGGTGAAGCCCTCAGGGAAGCTTCATTATGTCATATCGTGAAAACTACATTTGGGATCAAACTGAGAGGAGGGGTTTGCATATATTTTAGATGCTAGAAAACTCCAGGCTGTACGATGTGGTAGCATGCCACAACCTTTAGACGCTGGCTCATTGACGCCTCCGCAAGACATTATCTTTAATTAGCACACATTGGTTCAGCATGGACTTCTGCGTCGACTGAAGAGCAATAACAACTAACTGGACACGTGTACACTGGGTTCCCATGGGAGATTATACAGAGCAGAATGAAAAGAGACTTTCACTTTAGCACAGATTGATTACCCAGTCAGTCAGAAGCAAGAAACAAGGAGTCCCGTAGAACAGCGTACACTGTATTGGAGCAAGCTGTGCTAGCCTCCTACAGCTTTCCAAATATACATTAATCATTTCAAAGGCTTGTCTCTGAGTATGACCGACAGCAAACACAGAAAATAGCTGCCTGGAACGGCCATTACAGCTAACTGCACAGAGATCTACATCCCTACATCTGTCACTGCAGGAAAAGACCACAAAGTTAGAACATTAAATATGAATAACATGTGATAACCATGGTTCAGGCAGGCATTGCTATCAGTTTCCTCCCAGAAGAGATTTGATCTCATGTGGTAAGCTACACACATCTGTTTACCTGGTTCTCTCTTCTTAGTAGAGCATGACCAATCAGAGCCGGAGGGTTTTGGAGATTTCATATCTTGCAGAAGTTAAATCTTGGAGATTTGGGCAACATGCAGTGCAGCAATACGGAAGTACACATTAGTATACTTATCACAAAGATAAATCTGTTCCTAATAACTTTCCCAAGTCCCAAGTTTGTTTTTTCCACTTCTTTTTAAGTATTAAATGGCAGTGGATGGGGTTTGTGTGGTAGGGTTGCAGTCTTATAATGCTGTTAGCCGCTATAATTTTGCATGATTAATATCTGTCACAGAACATCCGTGGATTGAGTTCACAGTCTTTATTTCTGCATGGAATCCTCCACCCAAACAGTGTTGCTGTCATCCTCCAAACACTGTATACATTCTATATTTGGAGTACTGCACCAATTTAGCGTCACAACCCTAAAAAACATTGACGGACTCCTATATAAACAACATTTATAAATAAAGAATCACAATTGATTTAGAAGGGACCAGAGGCAGTCTTTTTTTTCATTCCATGCATATTTCTACCATGTTAAAACCTGGTGCCTACATACACATAATGCAACAATAAAACATTGTATTCTTAAACTGACCTAAGTTAGAACTGTGTTGGCAAAACCCAGTGTATTGCACTTGATCCAGTGGAACATAGCTCTTGGAGAAGGACAAGATGGGTGGTTGCGCTTCAAGAAAACTGGGGCATAATGTTTTTTCTTTTATTGCATGCAGTGAACAATGTTTCAACTCAATTTGTGTCTCATGTAGATGCAATTGCAGCCAATGAGTATCCATTACAGGACAGGCTTTGTGCTCCAATTTCCCTCTGGGCTCAGCTTCTCACCAACTGGGAGCAGTTGGACACTAAACTGTCAACTGGATTGGTCTTGCAAATGCACAAAACAGCAAAAGCAAAATCATTATATAATTTAATAAAATATATCTTATCCCCGATTACCTCACCTAAGGGAAAGAGTGGATTCTGGCGAGCTCAACAGATTCAGCTGTCGTCTTCCTTGGCGGTGCGACAAAGTTGATATTTCATTTGAATGCACGGTGCTCTGAGCACTGATGCAGAGGCTATTACCCAGAGTGCCCGAGTGGGTTGGCCAGCAGGGCTAAGGCCGCACGCTTGGGCACTTCAAAGAAATGAAAAGTGTGCAAGAAAACTAAATATTTCTTATTAAATAGTCTACTGTAGTACAGGTTAGACACATTAAAAGGAAGCATTTATTTGTGGAAGCTTTTCAAGGTTATAGACTGGTAGAATTGTATAATCAACATTTGTATGAATTAATTGCAGGCATGCTACATTTCTTTGTACTTAAGTTATTAAGACATTATGTACTATACTATATTTGATTGTGTGTACTTGCTTGTGTACATCCGCTCTCCCTAAAACTCTACGAAATGTATACATGTTGCTTTCTTCGGGAGAGACTGATCACAATAGAACTAAGAGGCTGTACAATATATAATCTGTATTTTTACATAATTTGAAGCCTCAGATATGGATTTGTTAATTCTTCAGACCCCAACCTCCTGCCTCCCCTCCCCTCCCTGACTGTCTTCCTCTCTGACACGAAAGCCAAGGGGTTTTTAAAGTGTGTGAAGTGCGATCGAGCTTAGGCAAGCAAAACTCTAGAGCACTACCGTGTACGTGATATATTACATTATTGAGTGTGTTCGCTCAGATTTAAGGCACATAGGATTAAAAATATTTTGAGGGCACTGAAGTATGTGACATATCACCAGTCACGGAGCCCACCGTGCAACGCTGATTAATTGGTCACACCAGCTTTACAGTATTGAAATGAAGTACCTTTTTACACACTTAAAACCCATTATTTTATGCCTATTAATTTGAAAATTGGAGTCAGCTGTAATTTGATCTCACAGAAAAAGCGAGAAGCAGTGTTAAACAGCCGATTTATGATAAAAGCTTATTTTACTACAACTGGAGCAGCACATGGATGCAGAGAGCCAGTCTGAAATGCAGTCCATGCTTCACAACGCAAACAAGATGTATGGAATAGCAGAATATGGCTGGTTAATATCACAGTAGAAATGGCAAAATGCAGCTTAAATGGGGCAGCAATCATTAAAAGTTGAAATGAACAGTTGATTTAGTAAACTCAGTTATTCTGTCTGGATTTCTGAGGGATGTAGTAATTGAGGTCGAGCGAGTCTGTGACCTCCTCAAAAACAAAAGTGTAAAAGCGGAATGAAGAGAGACAGATTGCTCTCGCTTTGCCTGCCGGCCCCTTCTATAGAAAAAAGAGAGAGGCCTAAATTATTACCACTTAAAGATCTAATGCCATGATTAGGTGCATTGATTTGCTAAATCTAAGCATTAACATTGCAGAGCAATGGGATTAGCAACATACGGCGTATATAATTCCTATTCATCCACAAGAGAGAGCCTGTAACGGGCATCAACTTCTCACTGTAAGTGAGCGGGCCGCCATGTCGTGTCCATCGTTCTAATTCATACCAAGGCCACTGGGACCTCTCAAATCCAGGTGTGGATTAACTTTTAGTAACCACACAGCAGGTCGGCATTGAGGATAATGTAACGTATAAATATCAGGTAATAAACATAAATAACGATGATTTAGGTTGAAAGTATTTTTTTTCCTCCAAATTTTCTCCAGAAAATCATGATAGTATTTTTTATCGTGAATTATTTTGCCCACAATAATTGTGTTGTGAAAATTGAATATAGTGACAGCCCTACCACAGTATAAATGGGGACAGATATCTGAATGTGTGTGTGTGTGTGTGTGTGTGTGTGTGTGTGTGTGTGTGTGTGTGTGTGTGTGTGTGTGTGTGTGTGTGTGTGTGAGTGAGTGAGTGAGTGAGTGAGTGAGTGAGTGAGTGAGTGAGTGAGTGAGTGAGTGAGTGAGTGAGTGTGTGTGTGTGTGTGTGTGTGTGTGTGTGTGTGTGTGAGAGAAGGACTGATAAGACTGGAAAGACTAATAACATAGTGCATCCGGATGCAGTGCTATTCTCTAATCTTAAATACTGAGTCGTTGGGACCATGGGTCATTTAATAATAGATGCACTGTTAATTAATACTTTGTTGTTTTTGTGTTCATACATATTGATCATTTAATTGATTTGACATTTAGACGCACTTTAATTGATGTCCACAAGCTTTTATGTGAGTTTACAAATCTTCAAAAACAAATGATAGAAGTTGATCGGAGACAGTTGTCTCATACTGTTTACCTTTTTGCGGAAGCCACTTGAAACTTCATTTGCAAGTAGGGAGACCTTTTAAATAGACTAATTGATTACTTTGAATGTCAACATTTTCACAGCAGCAGCTTTTGGCTGGCCGTGGAAGCCGCCCACTCTGGAGAGAGGCAGCCGAACAATGCACTGACATGGAATAAGGCGGACATCATTTTAGTGGACAAGAGCGTGACGTTAATATCAGGTGAGGTAGTGTTGGATGGAGGTCCATTTGAGAAAGGGACTTTTTCAAGAAGCTTCAGTCAAACATTCTGGTCTGGTGCCGACAGCTTTCTCTAAGCTCCTAGTGCCGCGCCTGATATTTCAGTGACTTTGAGCCCCTTAAATATCCAGTAACCATACATCTGTTTCAGCATGTTTGTGCACCCTATTTCAATAAAAAACATGAATACACCACATCTGAGAGTAGACAAACTTAACACATGAAACAAAAGACGGTGGTACTTAAGAGAGGTCAGAGCAAAAGTTCAATCTACACACTGCTTTGTATTCCCATTAAAACTTTAATTATCTCTTGCTGCAGTGTTTTGATCTAACAGGAAGTTCTTGCCCGATGAAGATCCATCAAAGATAGCAAAACTGCAGCAAGAGATAATTCAATTTATGAAACAGTGAACCGACTTTATTTTTTTGCCTTGATATCTGCTTCTTTATCCAGCTAGTGTGCTGCTTATCTTTTAGACACTGGCAGTAGCTTCACTCCACGGCTGTAAAGATGCAAAACTTCCCCCTGAACATGATTAAAGTTAATGGAAACTATTTGAATATGATGGCATTTAAGAGGTCTAATTGGGGTGAAGTCTGACTTTTAGTTGTCATATTTATATTTGCTTACATCATACAGTGTGCCTCGTACAGCTTACAGCTCTCTCGCAGCTGCACCCTATAAATCTGAAGTCTTCCCTCTTTACACCCACAGCGCTTAACATCCAGACTCCGCGTGTCAAAAAGTGACAGATGAAAGTCTTTATAGGCCAATAATATTACACATACCAGGAACTTTACTGACACTGGGTTTCCTATGGACCTACACACACTCTCACACACACAAATGCACGCACACACTTGGTTTAGAAAATCTGTGCAGAGAGGCATAGAGCTACATTGATCGATATGAGGCAAGCCTGGTGTTATGGCTGAGGAGTTCACATTGTGTGTGTGTGTGTGTGTGCGTGTGCGTGTGTGTGTGTGTGTGTGTGTGGTACGCTGGTAATCAGTAAAGGTCAGAAGCAGACCCGTTCAGTATTGTGAAAAGCAATATTTATCTTTAATCAGAATTCAGTACTTAATGCCATTGAACATACACTGTGTATACATGACCTTTACTAATTAGCTTTCTGTATGTGACCCTTACTGTGGAGCCTTTGGAAGGGTTGCGCCAGAAAAACATTATAGAAAAATGCTATTTGTTTAATTTCTTGTGCAAATCCGTTGCAAATCCTTTTTGAATACGAGCAGCATCAATAATAAAAAAACATACATACAAAAATGGTAAGGACATTTTCAGTCCCGCTATGAAAAGATGACCTGGGCTTTGGGTACTGGCCAATACCAATTAGCGTTTGGTATTGTAACTCCAGGTTCTATGAATTTGTATTCATAATATAGCCTTATGCGCCCTTATATCCACACTTGTGACACATAACAGCCGTACGCCCCTAGTTCTGCTCCAAAATTAAAGCTGGCATAGATGGAGCCAAAGCGACCAACAACTTAGAGGGCTATGCCAATACTCATAGACTCAGGAGTTACAATACGTAACTGATTTGCCAAATCGCATACACAATGCAATTTACCTTCTGGTTCTATGAGGGCTGACTCACTTTTGGAGCCTCAAGCGGCCCTCTGATGAACTGTAGTTTGGGCAATTCTATAAAACGGGCTAGCGGCTCAAAAGGAAGACACAGTTTGCTAAAAATTGTGCGGGGACATCACCACAAACCCGCTCCGACGAGTTGGAAGTGGTTGATCATTCTTTAAGGTTAGTAATGCATATTAATAAAGAGGATTGCTACTCATGAAATTGTGATGAAATGTCTGGGTTTGTCTCTGCCGCCGTTTGTGCAGAGGCAAGCCTCTGTTTTGTTTGGGGAGCATGCACTGTGCAGAGGAAAAATGCTCAGTGGGAGCATTAGCAGGCTGGCCGAGAGGAAACTGCTATTTAGAGAAAGTGGGTGGCCCTGAAAAGGGTCGCTTTGTTTCTGTTGCTTAGCTGGAGAAAAAAAAAAGGCACGCGTCCCCCACCTCCATATCCCTCCATTGGCACTGACGCCATTGTGTCCATTGTATCGAGCGCTTACGGCCTCAGCGCAGAGCTGCTGGGTCGAGGGGGATATCTCGGCAGGGTAGAAGGAGGCACTGGATGGGGAGCATGCTGAGCGTCTCGCTATCTGTGATGCTGCGGCTGAAGTAAAGCTTTTTGACTCAAAGGTGTTGGCTTGTTACAGACAGACAGACAGATACTTTATTAATCTCCAAGGGGAAATTTGTTGTCGAAGTAGCACCTTACAACTTGAAGATACAAACACACAAGATAAAATATATAAAGAAGCAACAGGGATGAAAGATATATACAAAATAAAAAATAAAGTAATATATATATATATATATATATATATATATATATATATATATATACACATACATACACAATAAAATACAATACAAATAACTGGAATGAAATATATATATATATATATATATATGTACAGCTGCAGAGTGTATTCATTAATTAAGCAATAGATAGTGCAAAATGCAAAGTATGCATGTGAAGTGTAATAAGCACTTCACATTGTACTTCGTTGTCCGTGGCTAGCACCAGTGCTTAGCGGCCATGGTGGAGACGGCGTAGGCACTGTGCCACCTGAGCGAGGTGAGCTAGAAGGTGTTAATGTTCTTTTATTTCATGCCATTATTTACTCCTAAACAGTGGGCTGTATCTCAGAATTTACCTTGCAACATGAAACATAGATTTGACAAATTTGGCCCTCCCGTTGTCTTGGGGTCAAAATGACCCGTGTACGAGTGTATATGTATGTGTGTTGATGGGTCATTTTGACCCCAAGACAACGGGAGGGAGTGTCAATATTAACGCCGTCATATCATTTGGTTTACAGCTTAAAAACATGTTTAGGTGGAGAGGTTTTCTTCAAACATTGCTTTCCAATCTTTGTAAAAAATAATATAAGAGATAAATACCTTCATATAAATGTACTGAATTGTAAATAATAAAACGTACAACAGCAACGTGGGAAAAAATCCTCAAACGGAATTATAATTGAAGTGTAAAAATGTCTAATGCAGCAAAACTAATTGGTCAATAGGGGGCTACACAGTGCTATATTGCCTCACAGCAAGCAGGGCCAGCCCTCTCTGTGGACTTTAAATGGTCTCACTGTGTCAGCATTGGGTTTTCCTGGCACTCTCCTGCTTCCTCCTACAGTTTAGGTGAACTGAGGACTCTAAATTGCACTTCGATGTAATTGTGAGCGTTAATGGCTCTTTTTATGTTTCAGTCCTGGGATAGCCTGGCGAACTGTCGAGGGTGCACCCTGCTATTGCTGGGATGGATTCCACCCAGTATTGGGCGACATTGGGGTGATCCTGCAAGCCTGAATCCTACAGATAATGGATTGGTTGATGAGTGATCAATTTAATAGATCGGCCCCATAGTCCCTGATACCTTATTCAGCCATTTGAGTCAGTATAGGCTCGATATCCAAAATCAATATTGAGTATCCTTTAAAAAACTACACAGATTATACATTAAAATATTGCTCCTGATCGCAACCTTACTCACGTCATCATAGGTGCACACCAAAAATGTTAATGTGATTTTGTCTTTCTTTGCCAGAAACTTTTTTGAGCTCTATATTTGTCTCAATGTTCCTTAAATAAAATGCCCTTATCAGAAAAATGAATGCAATGGTGATTTGTTAAAAAACCCTGAAGACCATATTCATATATCAGCCTCTTACTGTGAGCTATAGGGTGCTACACCTGAACTTGCATGTTTTTTCTGACATAGTCAGCACAGCTAGGGTTATTTCACATGTGACTTTTTTGTGTCTTGGCTAAGCTCTCTAACTGGTTTTCTGCTGGAAAAAAAAAGGTGATTTCACGTGCTGCCATGCAGAGATTAGGATTCAACGATATATGAGTCAAAATATGATGAGTTGTTGGTATTGCCATATGCAGGGTTTTAGATATACCACGGTCATGGACATACCCCCCGACCAAAATTGTACCTTTTAAGATGTCTGGAGAGCAAAAGTGCTGTAACAATAGCTTTGAAAGCATGTCAGTGGGCAGGAGCATAAATAACCTGTCAGCAGTAATACATGCACGTCAGGTGAAATGTTGCAATGAATGATCCACACTCTACAATCTGAAATGACCACAACGCATCTGCAAATGCATGTTGACCATGTTTCTCTACTTCCTATAACCTGCCCACATCCTCTCTGGTATCCTCATTCTGCCTTCAACACTACATTATTTCTGTTCATTTCACTCTTTGTCCTTGAACCTCTGCTCTCTCTCTCTCACCTTGTGCCTCCAGCACCTGTCTCTGACTCCTCGCTTGCCTCTCCTGCCAAAGTTTCTTAAAAAAAGAATTTAGTGGAATTAAATGCACCCTCTTCATTTCATCTTTGTGCTTGAGTTTGCATTATTTGGGATTTGAAACATAGAAATGCGTCTCAAATGGTACATTAACAAAATGTATGTTTTACAATAACATATTTATACATGAATATTAGGTTATTTCACTATAATTGTGTATTGGCAACGTGAGCCTTTAGGTTCCACTGTATAAACCAAAATAAACATATATTGCTGAGGTAATAACAGTTCAAATTGGATCAGGTGAGTTTGTGTTCGTATTGAACCGCATAATAATCCTATCTGTGGCCCAGTGGGCATCCCCATTACCTTCTCTTTATCTGTTTTCTCTGGGTCTCCTCATCCTGTTCTGTATCTCCTCCCTTCCCAAAGCTGAGCTTTGATTGGTCAGTCTCAGTGAAGAAAGTATACATGTCGGCTATTTGTAGGTGAAGGTGAAACCAACGAACCGGCATCACTGAGCACTGCTTAACGTAGCGCGACCGCACAGGAGCTGTTGTCTGGGGATGGATAGCATTGCACTCCGAGCCGTCCACTAGTGAAATTGTCTCGTTACCTGAATCACGCTTGGCATGGATTCAGCTGCCTGTCCGCTTCCATCAAGTTGATGACATAATGAAAGAACCACCGGGGTGAGCAAAGATTTAGTACAACACAAACACAAACAAGCGATTAGATGAGCAAGTTGGTAATCTTGGCATTGTATAATATGTTAGCCACACCAAAGTCAAAGTTATTTTTCAGAAGATCCCAAGGTCCAGGGGCCTAAATGGTGGGTGGGGCCAATGTTGGAGGGTTGTTTGCTTGGTTCATGTTGCCAGTAACCTGACCGGCTAAATGGTGTGTTACACAGAACCATCTGAGCCGTCAATCGAGTCTGTTTAGAAAAGGGGCAGGCACTCTCTAACGATGTGTGGCGGCTTACTGGATGAACCATCTGTCAATCAAACTCGTACCGAAGTGAGTCGGGAGAAGAGCCGAAACATCTGTTCTATCGACGTTCTTCGCTCTTGTTCCGATGGAGGAACACTCTTCTTCAGTTGTGATATAACCGATGCTAGAGAAGAGGCAAAGCTATCAATAAAATCTAATCACACCGCGCCGCGTCCCGACTAAGCAGATTAGCTGTGTCACATTGAATAAACAGTGAGGATGTTGTTTTCAGAACCTTGACTTTGAGCGTTGGTCATTTTGTCATTGATATTATATAAGAGAGAAATGCCCAAAACGAATATACAAAGCTCTGAGGGGCTTTTTTTGACAACTGACCTCTTCTGAGTGAGGGAATAATGACAGAGAAATGAAGGCGGAAGTAGTTCCACGTTGTAATGTCAACAACCCGTCATCTACTGTACCAACAGTGTGTCCAAAATCTCTCCCCAAACCTTTAACCGAGTCATGTTGGGGCCTAAACGTAACCACAAGGTCATATGCATTGTTTTGGAAAGGAATGACAAATTCTCTTTGTATCTTTTCAGCTGGAAGAGCGTGACAAGCAAACGTGGGCTGTGGCATCCATGGGGAGGGAGGGGGGGGGGGGGGGGGGCATACAAATAATAACACAATACATTATCATGTGCTTCTTGTTGCGTCGTCTTCTTTTCTTGCGCGCGCTCAGCTCCCACAGCTTACTGCCAGACTTTGTTATGTGTCTCTGGCCGTGTTCCACCGCATGAGCTCAATGTGCAGGACGCATTACTCTGGGAAGCATTTTGCAGGAAACTTTGAGGAAAGGTTGCGATTCAAGACCGTCTGGCACTCTGCACAACGACGGGGACAAATGAACTGAGATGAATGACCCGCAGGTATCCAGGGAAATAATTTGATGTGATATGCTGTGTTATGATGGTTTGATGGCGTGTGTGGGTAGTGGTGAAGTGAATAGTTCTAAACTGCAGCAAAAAGCTGCCTGATGGGGGCTTTCAGTCAGGCTCAGAATGAGGACACATGCCTCACACTGACAGAATAATCCTTATTGATGGCTTTAGCTATCTTAAAAGGAGCTATAGCTGAAGCCTGTTCAAGGTTAGTTAGGTTTTTTCACTGGACCGCGGCAAAGCAGGGGCCAACCCTACAGTATCATCGCAAAAGCCTGTCACTGGGTGAGCGAGCGAGTGACGAAGTTACGTCATCGGTCGGTGGACTTGGAGTTCCCCCATTGGTCGTTGCTCTTTCAATAATGGGCCGCGTTTCGCCAGTGACGTCTTTTGCCTTCTGTGGTGAATCTTGATCCACTTCTTCAATAAACACTTGTTTCCCTCCCACACATTTGTTTTATTGTATATGTGTTCCGACCCTTTTATTTGTATGGGGGATGACACAGGCCTATGCATGTGTCATAACAGTAGAGTAGTGTGGGCGTCGCTGTGTGGTCGAGTGGCAGAGAGAGAGAGAGAGAGAGAGAGAGAGAGAGCACGCTGGAAGCAGGCAGCTGTTGGCGATCAGAGCAGAGAGGAGATTAACAGTAAAGTTGTCAAGTAGTAGTAAATGTTCAGTGTTTGTCCATGAATAAATGCGCGGCTCACCGAAGTGAGCATCGGCTTTGGCCCCGGGGGCAAAACAAAGCCTCCCCTGTGCCTCTGCCGAACCACGGGCTGCAAGCTGAAGCAGTAATGTTATCTTGCTGTGTTTACTGTTCCACCAACATTTAAACGGCTGCGGGCAAGCTTTCAAATTGTCTTGGGATGCAACCGAGGTCTGGTCTGGTAAACAAAGTAACGCTAGTAGTATGCGAGTCGTCGCAAACGACAGATTGTTGGAAAATAGCCTGATCATAATCAATTAAAGGAGTCCCGCGTGATTAGTCTCTATAGCTTAACCATGCCATGCGATATGCTAGTCCAGTGGCAGTCGGAGAACAACCGCAACACAAACGTTCAGGAGAGCATTTCATATCCAGGAATTCCCATAACCCTGTAATAATATGACCACAATTCATCGCATCGATCCATCAGTGTCCATCTGTGAACTGGCTTCCCACCTAGTCGTGTTAAAACACACGCAGGCTTTGTCTTCGTGGCTCTGGAGGAAGCACTCTGAAACCAAACCACTTTGGAGCAACATTGTGTGCTGCTGCTTTAATCTGTAGATTAGAGAGACTTTGTCCTTCAATAAAAGGTGTTAATCGCGTTAGTTGATCTAATTAGGACTTGGCAGTTTTACTAATGACAAACACATAGAGCTGAGCAACGAGATCCACATCTATTGTCTACGACCGCATAATGGTCTTAAATCGGCATTAAAAGTACGGGATTTTGTGCCAGTGGGAAAGCTGTGAATAACACCTTCTAATCATCTGGTGTACAAGCTTAAAGAAGTGAAATGGAGAGAAAGAAGGAAAAAAAATATGCCCCACAGGTTGCAGTTTAGTTTTTTTCAAAGGAAGCCAGCTTAGGTTTTCCAGACATGTGGTCATTGGGCCAATTACTGTCTCTGTCTGCTCTCGGAAACTGACGAATTATCGAATAAATTGAAAGTTATTTGAACGTAATTGCTCTGTTGCTTTTACCCAAGCAGCAGACGAGTGTGTACAGTCAGACCGGAGACCATGTTGTTCCCAAGACTCCTGCATTGCTTTTCCCTTCCCTTACTTTCTGTCAGCGGGGAAAATAAGCCCTCTTTTTTTTCTGTCTTGTTGTTGTGGGGAAGCTGAAGGCCGAAGGTGTGCCACAGATATGTGATCAGCACACACCGTATCACAGCTGGGCATGTCAGTCACAAATGATGCACAAAAAAGTGACTTGATACTATTTTTGTAATGACCATGGTCTAGTTCCAGCCTCGCAAGAGTGTGAGGATTCGCTGCTTTGCTCTGTTTTCTATCATATATTGAATATCCTGGTGTTGTGGGTTGTCGATTGGGCAAAAGCAAGCAATTTGGAGGGGAAACTGCGATGGGCATTATTCACATTTAGTCAGAAATCTAATAATCAATATTGAAAAACCCGATGGTGAGCTGCACCTCTATCTGCTATTCTCTCAAACATATCGCCAAAGCTGAGTCTGCCCTTTCTGTGCAGATGATTATGATAACTAAATCGTGCTGATGTCGTGTTTTATTGTTGAATTCAAGGTGAGGGGAAAAAAAAATCATCACCACTGCAGATGGCGTGAACTTTTCACTCCTATTTAAATCGGTGGAAACCAAGGCGATGGATGAGGATGGGGAGAGAGCTCCAGTCAGAAGTGTTGATATCCTAACAAATGCAGCCTCTTATTTTGGCTTATAGTAATTGTGATGACATAATTAAAACGGTATTAGCATGTGCTCATTAGTTGCACTAAGCTGCTCATTACTTGGGTAAGTGCCACGTTTCTGCACAGATGTTTGGGCAACAGCCATCTCTCCACAATGTCTCAGCTTTCTCAATCCATTTGAAGAAAAAAAAAAGAGGAACAAAACAGCAGCACTTAATGAAGCGAGAAGTCGAGACAGACGGAATGAAAATGAATGGTGCAGTTTCAAAACGTCTCTCTCTCTCTCTCTCTGCACCCAACCGCCCGTCAGACGAGTGTGCGTGCGTGCACGCGCGTAAAATAATAATAACAGTCTTTCACTGAGATATTCAACAACAAAAGTTCCACCGAGAGCAAGGACACAAAGCAATTGTGCGTCTTTCTGTTGGAGCAGCTGCAGAGTGCTCGAAAGTCAGCGGCGTTTCATCGCATAGTGAGTGACAATTCGGGACACCCACCGTTCTCTTTGAGCACCACCGAAAGAAGAAAAAAATTGTGAAGAAAAAAAAAAAAACATTGAAGAGAAGTGTGGGTTTGTGAGGTGGATTTAGCTTCAGAGCTCTCACAGTCAGTAAAATGGTGGAGGTGATAGGCAGAGTGGGATGAGATTGTAGGTGCCAGAGCTGTCAGGAGAGGAGAGAAAGGGATGTGGGGGGGGGAGAAACATGATGGAGTCAAAACATGTCAGACCTGTGAAGGTGGACGACATGAGGGAGATGAGGGGGAGGCCACAGAAAACAGAATCATCACATTTGTGCCCTTTAATGAAAGTCGGTTTGGGATTTGGGGCAATAAAGTTGCTTCAATAACAACAGGGACGTCACCTGGCATTTAATGAGCTGCTGTTCAGCTTCAACTGGAACAGACAGACACATCGACTGATTAAGAGTATGGGCTCCATCTCTCCCTCGTCATAAAGGTGAGAGCTGTAGTGTCTCCCTCCTCCCTCCTTGATTTTCAGAGGCACCAGCACTCCCTCCTGCAGCAGGCTATTTGTTTTTGCTTTTTTTTTTTTTTTTTTTTTAAAGAAAAAAAATTATATATATATATATATATATGTATATATTATTCTCTAGTCTAGAGATGGAGAACCTCTCAGTGGGGATTCAAGATGCAAATGAATGCAAATGAAAAGAGAAAGAGATTATCAGGGAATATTTGGAGGAAAATAGAGCAAAAGTGCCACTCTGAACCACTGGAGATGCCAGTTTGCAGAGCAGGAATAAACCGGGAACGATATTTTTGGGGGAGATCTTCTAGAAATCCAACACACTCACAGATGCGCAAGAGGAGACACATCACCCCACATTGCCGTCGTAAGGACTGCGCTCAACTAATAATATTCATGATTTGCGGAAATTTGAAGCGACACAGTCCCTCCACTGCCTTACCCATGTTGTCTCATCGGTCCGTTCCCCTCCGTCCTCCGTGGCGCAATCCGCCGCACAGATCACGACTTCCACCGCGTCGCCTTCCCTTTCCTTTTGCTTCCGTACCTGGAGAAACCCCCGCGAGCTCTGCGCGTCTCTCACGCGAAGGGTGACTCACCTGCCTTCATTTGAAGAAAGAAATAAAAGCAACTGTCTCTCGATTATAAGAATACCAAAAAAAGGAAAAAGCTTTGAAAGTTTGCGCCCATGCTCCTTGACGCAGGGCAACTTTCCAGACCGGTCACTCACAAATATCCATCAAGTGCCAAGTTGGATGCCAAAACGCACGGCTGCACGGGGTTTTCTTCTCTTTTTTTCCTGATGCATACAGAGTCATGGAACAGGTG
This sequence comes from Myoxocephalus aenaeus, assembly GCA_038501785.1. NCBI lineage: Eukaryota > Metazoa > Chordata > Actinopteri > Perciformes > Cottidae > Myoxocephalus > Myoxocephalus aenaeus. Next base: position 3,773,716 of record JBAMJR010000059.1, on the reverse strand, counting down.
CCTCGCTAAGAAAAATTTCTATTTTTTTTTTTGAATCAAAAATATAACGTCACACAAAAGTTAGGAGGCGGACACGAGGTGGATCTCGCGGCGTGGATCGCAGACGGAGGCAGGTGTCCTCTCAAACATCCAGTGGAGCGGAAGAGACGCCAAGGCAGCGTTCACGGTCTGGCACTGGCACCGTCCGGGGCTCCTGTGCTGCGCCGCGCTGCGCTGTGCATTGGAGAGCAGGTCTGCGTGTGCGCGCGCCCGGCTGCGTGGGGGCACGTTGGTGCGCGCGTTTGCAGAAGCGCGCATGTGGGAGAGAAAAGGAGAAGAAGAAAAAAAAAAAGAAGGGAGAAAGCATTCTATGCAGTGTTTAACAGCTGCAGGCTTTTATTTATTTGTTGGTTAAATGTGAGATTTTGATGGGTTTTGTTTCGTGTGGATCTGTCTTTTTTTTTTTTTTTTCACCGTCTCCATCACCAGCAACACACACAACCCAATGCAGGAGCCGTCTCCCCCCTTGTTGTACCATGCTTTCCCTATTTAAGTCCATACTGCAGGTGTTGTGGAGGATATGCTCTGGCTCCATGTGGGCATCATTATCGTGTGAGTGGGTAGCCGGGTGATCCCACATCTTGTTGCATAATTATTGCGGATGGGAAGGCTAAATGCAAGAGTGCTGTTGGAGCTGGATACTGCTGGGCATGCTTTCCAAGACATACACACACAAAAACTGATACCATAAAGCATTTCTCCCTCAGTGGGAAGCATGGCATTGTGGTTGTTTCAAGCCCCAATTGTTCTTTTGATTGTTGTATATGTTAAATAAAAGCCGTAGTTCTGTCTCTTTTCTTTAGCAATAATAAAAGTGTTTGTGAATATGTAATGTTGGACTTGCTAACCTTAAAGATAGTGATGCTTTGCTATAATTGACCTATTTATATGCACAACTACCTGCTTGACTGCATTCTATTATCCATCGCTACCCTGATTGCAATTGCCTGGCAGCCTTGGTAAATCCGTGAGCTGTCACTTGTCCCATTTTTTAAAAGCCTTTTAAAAAAATACAATTGCAAAGCAGTATGCTTTGGTGTTTTGTGTGTTTAAGACTAATTGATCACAAAGTGAAGTTCAAGTCTAATCCTTCTCTTTATTTGTTCCCATCACAGCCTTGTAGCCTCAGAGCAACTGTTTATTTATTTTTTATTTTTATAATATATACCTGCTTTCGTGAACTTCTCAGGCAATCTCCTGGCATTTTTTTCCTCACTAGCAAAAGTCCGACGGCATTCCAGTGACATTCCTCTCTAATTTGAAATACTCACTTGAAGTTATACGCGCCACAGACCATAACACTCTCAAATATTTGATTTAGCCCCCCCACCCCTCTTCTTCAATCACGTCGCAAGGATGGTGTTTAGTCTCCCGATTGGTATTCGCTTCTGATGATTCAGACACGAGATGGGGAAAAAAAAGACAATCAATTATAAAACGGATGTCCATTATAAGACATGGCTCCAGCCAGACTTAGGCTAGCCTTGGCACACCATTTAGTGACTTAGTGAAAGTTTGATGGCGATGTACAATTGAGAGTATACAAGGTTTGAAGTGAGCAACAGACAATGAATTCCTTCTTCGGTCAGGCTTTGAGTTTCGCACTGAGAATAAAACGTGGAGGCTGTAATCGGTGCACATTAAAAACCCGTGGCTCTGGGATGAGACGTTCAGCAATCAAGCATCAGGTGGTACGCTCCCATGTCCACGATCTGTCATTATAATTAATTTCATGAATGCTTTCTGTGACGCGCCAGAAGGTTCGGGCCACTTATCGGGAAGGCAGATTGATTCAAATTCAAAGCATTTCTTAAAGGGTCCTCACTTGTACTCTTGAAATAAAGCCCTCACTCCAGGAGCTTCCGTGCCTTTCGACTTCAATCTCGATTCTGCAAATTTACAAAATCAGTGTGCACGTGTGACAGCAGGCCAAAATAACAAGGAGAACTGAGGAGACGTGATACGAACTGAGCCACAGAGATGCAGAAAACCACCCTTCCAACCTAGTTTTTTGGCCTTTTTTCATTTTTCGTTCCTGCTGCGGGCAAAACTGCTGCAGTATCCGCCCGTGTGTAGCCAAACTGACATTGTCACAATCATCTTTTATACGGCTCAGAGCTCTTTTGGCCGTCAGACCTGTTCCGTTTCTTCCGGCCAGTCACACGTTAACGACGACGCCTCTTTATTTTTGGGATGGATGTTTCCTAACGAGCCCTCACTCCTCCAGGTGTGTGAGGGATTCTGCCCCTCAGACTTTTGGGTGCTATTTCCTTTTTATTGTGAAGCGCCCCGGCTCCGGGTTGCATTATCCAGAATGTTGCACATATATATATACAGTGATAGCGATAACATTTAGTGCAGTGTAGCTCAGTCAGCCAAGACGCTTCGGACGAGGAGCGACAAGAGCCGGGAAATGAATGTAACAAGCACACGGAGCTGCCCGGTGGAGGTCTGGCGGCGGCCCCCGTTGCCTGGAGCCACTGTCACAAGGAGGCAGGGCCCGTAAATCAGCGGCGCTATTGGTATCCCTTCCCCTCCCCTTCGCTTCTCCGCCTACTCCACCTTGACCACAGACGCCTTGAGGAAGAGGAGGAGGAGGAGGAGTGTCGAACTGCGACAAACTTCGGTGTCAGCAAAGAGATGTCAGGTGAATACAAGGAGGAAGGGCCCCACGACAGAGGGAGGGGAACAGAGACGACACAGTGGAAAGGATAGGTGATGCCAATCCGATGATTGTGTGAAGAGCTTCTTTAATGCTACACATGAGGTCTGTAAGGAAACAACATTGAATGGTATGCAGCCATGTGAGACTGTCCTCCCAACAAAGTCATGAAATCCTCAAAAACAACATTTTCCTCCAGCAGCCACAGTGATTATGACCCTTGACCTTTGGGAGCAAAGGAGGCAGTGCTGTCACGTTGTCACGGAGCTGTGGTTTAAGTTTGCTGAGGTGTCGACCCAAAAGGTACACGGTTTGGGAAAAATGTTTGGGTTAGAGGAACCTCCGTTGCTGTGGTTACAATAATTACCACGTGATTCAGGTCGTTGATTGTCAGCGTGAAGCAGGAAACAAACGGCACTCTCTCTCTCTCTCTGCAGAGTTAGGCTTGATCAAAAATCTGCAGCGCAGTTACCAACAACATATTATTTTTGTTATTTCATTTGAAGAACTTGCTGTGAGGAATGTATTGACAAAGAAAAAGATGAAATAATCGCTTTTGGCCACAAAGAAGAAAGTCAGTGTTCTCCGAGAGTCCGTGACACTAACATGTAGAAATTATGCCAGATATCGCATTTAAGTTTTGGACTCTGACCTATAAAAAAACCAGAATGCTGCTGCCGGAGTTCTCACCGAAACCAAGGAAGTGGAGCACATTACACCGGCCCTTGAATCACTGACGTCCTGTGTGTGAGAGGATAGACTCCAAAATCCTATTACTTGTCTTAAAAGCACAAAATAGCTTCAGGCCCTAATACCAGGCATCCAAACTCAGTGGTGATCTCACGTATTAATGGTGCAATTTGGTGCATGACTTAACACCGGCAAAGGCACCAGTTTATGCATGACAAGTAGAAAATACAACACGAATGCATGCACTTTATATCTTTATCAATTTAAAAAAGGCAAGCAGAATCAAAGATAAAAGATAAAGTTACATATCTTGTCCCATATTAACATATGTGACTGTACACTGTTAATCTTTACTAATACGCCATAAGTGTCAATGAGAGACCGATGTAGCGCGTTGCCCAAACTATTTTTATTATAAACAGAAGGAACATTTCATTCATCCAACATTCTTTTGTTTTATACGAACGCTGAACAAAAAAATACCAAAAAGGCAACAAGTCACAATAAACTATAAAACTAAAAAGCATCTCTTTATGTTATGAAATGGAAAATACAATTTTGTTAAAAATTGAAAACAATTATTCTGGGGTTCACGTTTTGCTTTTTTCTGCCCCTGTGCGTCATATTTTAAAAAGGGGCCATGAATGATCTCAAAACGTACTTAATGTCGAGCCCTGCCTGTAAAGCATGTAGGAGTCTGCCGTGTTCGCTTAATAATGCGCGTGAGACAGACTGTGTACTGAAGCTGAAATGTTTATTCCGAGCTCACCCCGTCTCCGACTGTCCCGCCCACACATTCACTCCCTCGTCTTATTGGTCCACAGCTCCCCCACCTGGGCATCCTATTGGTTAAACATACATGTCAATCAACGGTCATGAGTAACATTGAACAGTGCCACTTCTTCCCTTTTAAGATAATAAGAATAAACTGTTGTTCCCATCAGACCATTCGAACCCTGTACGGAAAACAATGTTAGGCACTTTGGTGAGCATTGGAACTAGTATGAAACAAGTGTATTAATTAAACAACTGCAGTTCCCTGAATTCTCCCATTGTAACATTAAGTGCTTTAACTAACCTTATTAGCTTCAACTAAGCTTTCACATAACCATGACACCATAACCCAACAATAACTCAACATATATTTCAAAGATTTCTTTCATTTCCTATCAGTTCACAAGTTAAGCCTATCGGGCTTAATGATGGCTCTCCCAGACCTAGTTCTGAGAGTGGGAGACTCTGCAGGTAACACTGGAGGTGTCACAGCAGGTGACATGGAAGCCTGCTCTGACATGTGCTGCTGTGGTGATGTCCTCTCTTGTGTAGGCTCCTGTAGAGGTATCAGATGCAGACGGTTGCGTCTCACCACCCCCTGCGGTAAATCCACCAAATAAGATCTTGGAGAAGAGTGTTTCTGGATCACAGTTCCAGACGTCTTAGCGTTGGTGACCCATATATGCTCCCCTGGTGACAAGACGCTGTGCATTTTTGCACGGTGACGCCTGTTGTAATGTGCAGCATCTGACATCCTCTTCTCCTTTTCCTTCCGAGTCAGTGCGCAGCTGTCAGGCAGTGCAGGGTCCAGATGAGAGAGAACCGTTGGCACCGTGGTGCGTAAACTTCGGCCCATGAGAAGCTGAGCCGGGCTGTATCCATTCTGAAGAGGAGTGGCTCTATAAGCGAGTAGAGCCAGGTAGGGGTCATCTGCCTTCTTTAGAAGGTTTTTCACCGTCTGGACTGCCAGTTCTGCTTCGCCGTTACTTTGCGGGAACCTCGGGCTGCTGGTGACATGTTTGAATCCGTATGCAGCTGCAAACAAGGCGAAGGCCTGTCCAGAAAACTGAGGTCCGTTATCCGACATCATTACCTCCGGGATGCCATGGCGAGCGAAGATTGACTTGAGATGAGTGACGACGTCGGTGGACCCGGCGTGAGATAAGAGTGCAATCTCAATATATCTCGAGAAGTAGTCGACGACAAGTAAGTACGTCTTACCAAACAGTTCAAAGAGGTCCGCCCCCAACCTCTGCCATGGTCGGTCAGGGTGCTCTGAGGGCATGAGCGGCTCATTGTGATTATGTCTCTCTTGTATGCATGTTCTGCATTTGAGTACCATGTCATCTATCTGCTGACCAAGTCCCAGCCACCATACAGACTGGCGTGCGCGCGCTTTACATTTCACGACACCTTGGTGTCCTTCATGCAGCTTTGCCAGCACATCGTTCCGCAGCGTTGCAGGTATTACCAGCCGTGAGTCTTTTAGGAGCAAACCGTCTTCCACTGTGAGTGTGGCTCGCTCTAGCCAGTAGTTTTTCAGCACTGATTCCTGCTTATCATGCGCTGGCCATCCTTCTCTGCACAGCATCATGACCCGTGAGCAGACATTGTCAGCTTTGAGCTGCTCTTTCAGATTTTCTATGTAAGAGGGGCTGGCAGGCAGATTTGCAATGATAAAGTCCACATATATGTTTGTGCTCTCCATCAGTTCGTTTTCATCTGGGGACATGCTCGCTGTCACAGGCGAGCGTGACAGTGTGTCTGCTGTCCAGAGTGACTTCCCTGGCGCATGTATGATTGTATATGAGTAGCGCATGAGCCTCATTCTGAAGCGCTGGATCCTTGGCGGCAGAAGATCGAGTGCTTGGGCTCCAAGAAGACTGAGAAGAGGCTTATGGTCGGTTGGCGTTGTTCAGTTGGAGAGAGTGACCACGATGCATAAGCCACAGGACCCCATTCACCGTTCACCTTCTGGAGAATAACGCCTCCCAAGCCATACGAAGATGCATCGGCTGATACTTTAGTGTCCCTGTTTGGGTCATACATGGCCAGCACTGGAGGAGAAGCAAGTGCCTCCTTCAGCTCCTTAAACGCCCTGACCTGGTCCGTGTCCCACACCCAGCAGTTCTTTTTCGAGAGGAGATCGCGGAGTGCTTTGTCTTTTTCAGCCAGCTGAGGAATGAATTTCCCCAGCTGGTTGACCATGCCGAGAAAACTCCTCATCTCACTCACATTTGTGGGCTCCTTCATCTCCGTGATAGCCTCCGTCTTCTTCGGATCGGGCCGGATGCCCGTGGCTGAGATGATGTGGCCCAAAAAGGCCATCTCGCTCTTGGAGAGGTCACACTTTTCCACATTCAGGGTGATGCCTGCTTTCTCTACTCTTTGTAGCACCGCATGGAGTCAAGTGTCATGCTCATCTTGGTCCCGCCCCCACACTAGTACGTCATCAATGTGGCAGACCACACCCTCCAACCCCTCTATGACCTCCGCCATCATGCACTGAAAATGTTCGGGTGCCGAGTTGATGCCGAAGGGAAGGCGGTTGAAGTGGAACCGCCCGAAGGGTGTTATGAATGTGGTGTACCTGACTGACTCTTCGGCTAAGGGGATCTGCCAGAATCCCATGTTAGCATCCAATTTACTGAACACCTTTGCTCCGGCTAGCATTCCAAGGGACTGATCCACAGACGGCAGAATGTACTTTTCACGGCACACATACCCATTCAAGCCAGTATAATCCACACACAGTCTCAGGTGTGTACTGTTTTTCTTTGGTATGACCACCATACCGGCACACCAGTCTGTTGGCTCCTCCACACGGCTGATGACGCCCAGCTTCTCCATTTGCTGGAGCTCTTCCTTGACTTTCCCCACTAGGAATTCTCCTAGGGGTTTTCAGTGAGAAAGGCACAGCATTTGGTTTCAGTTTTATGTGATACGCCCGTTTCACCTCACCTAGCCCACTGCACAGTCTAGGGTACGTCGACTTGAGAGTGTCCAAATCTATGCCGTCAACACGTTTGAGCAGGCCAAGGGCTGTAATGGCTGGAAATCCAAGCAAGGGCGTACTCAGATTTTTGACCACATAAACCTTCTGCATGGTCTGTTTGACTCCACTACTCAGCTGCAGTTTGGCGAACCCTGACACATCCAGCGGCATCCGTCCCGGACCAAGCAAAGGTCTCTCTGCTTTCTGGAGAACAGGCCGCTGCGTACCAGAAAATATGCGGTTCATATCAGTCTGTGACACAGCAGTAACATCCGCTCCGGTGTCGAGTTTGAACCTGATTGAGGTGTTCATTATTCCTATGTTAGCGGTCCATGCAGCTTTGTCGGACGTCACAGAACCCAGGAAGAAACTTTCATCCTCCTCCTCCGTCTCAATACCGTCCACATTTTAGCCTCCACGACAGACACGCTGAAAGTGACCTTTTTTCCCACATGAATAACATTTTGCATCGTTGGCAGGGCACTCATGTCTAGGGTGAGGTGAGCCACCACACTTGTAGCACTGGGAACTATGTGGATGTTTACTCTGGCTGCCAAAGTGTGGCTTTGCTCCATCACTTTTGTATTTGTTAAACTTGGGCTTCTCTTTTTGCTTCCTGCCTTCGATCATTCTGTCCACAGTGGCTGCATCCATCTGCACTACACTACTGGCATCACTCCTCAATGTGTTTTGTTGCTTTTTTATCTCCTCTGATTGCCTTGCCATGTTAATGGCTTTTTCCAGGTTTAAATCCTTCTCCATCTGCATGCGTTCGGAGAGCCTTGCATCAGCCAGTCCCACTACAATCCTATCTCTGATTAGCTCGTCATACAATGTCCCATAATTGCAGTGCTCTGCTAATGCATGTAAGGCAGATACAAAAATGTCAACTGTTTCATTTGCCTCCTGTTTGCGCATGTTAAAATGCGCGCTCTCATACACGATGTTCTTTCTAACAATGAAGAAAGACTCCAATCCATCTCTCACTTTTGTGTATACCTGCTGGTCTGCAGCGCTTAGTTTTAAGCCTTTCAAGACGTCATCTGCGTCGTCTCCCATGCAGTATATCAAGGTATTCACCTGGTTGACTTCGGAGCTTGCAGATAGGTTGCTTGCCTGACGGAATCTCTCAAATCTCCGAATCCATTTTGTCCAGTCGTTCGGCTTGGAAAAATCAAAGGGCTCCGGCGGCTGGATGTTAAACGTAGCGCTGGGAGTGTTAGCCGCCATGCTAACGTTAGCTGCTGGGGAGACTGGGGATTGAACAGCTACCTTGTGCTTGCAAGGACAACCACTCATCCCCATGAGCTACAGCCACCCTATCTGGACAATTTAACCCAGACTCAACTGAGGAAAGGATCTTGTGTCTGAACATGCGTAAATAATTAATTAAACCAGGGCTGGAAAACATTGTGTGCCACCATTGACACACTGTAGCTTAACCAATGGTAGTTTGAAGAGTTTTTCCTTTTTCCACGGTGACCCGGCCCAACTCGGCCTCTGATTGGCTGATCCTCGTTGCCTTCTTCACAGAATTTGTCAAGTTTCTTGCTGATGAACAAGATTGGTGGAAGGTTGAAATGGTTAATGATTGCAAATCAGAGGAGAAAGACAGCAAACCTTCTTGTATAGTTCTCTCATATATAATTATGAGGTTATGGGAGATTTTCTTTTTCTTTGTTGTTTTTTGCATGTTGCCTATATATAGCTGGAATACAATTACAGATATGTTAGCAATTAAAAATGTTATGTGGTTTCATGATAAAACTTAATGTTAACCTTTATGTTCACACTGTATGGGCACACTGAGGACATTTAAAAAATACATTTACTTACATAACTTGCTTCCACATGTTCTAATATTGTCTGTGACTTGACATTTCCTAATATATGCGAGGATTTAAGACAGGATTGGGATGAAGGAATTGGCTAATGGCTTTATTTCTATTGAGATTACCTTCGTAGTCCACCCCCTATAGGTGTGTATGATGAAATCATCTCACAACTTGTGTGAAAGTTTCTGCTCCATTATTATGCATAATGCAATTCCCCAAGTTCTTATTTTAAAGTACAAAAAGCTGCAAGAAGAACGGCAAGAAATGGCACGAAGAAGAGCTTTCTCTCATGACATATTTCTTTAAGGATTAAAGTTGATCAAACTACTCAACATCTTTCAGGGCTCCATGGTTGCGATGTGATTAGGGTGAAGATCCGTTCGTGATTCGGTGGTTGAATCGGTTGCAAGTTTAAGTCAGGGGTAAAAACTTTTTGTCATATCTATGACAAGAAAAAGAATAACAAATGTTAAATGTCTCAACTGGGCAGCCATCTTTCTTCATCACTACACCCCTGCTGATGTGGATCATTGCAGTCAGAACATTGTCATGGGAGTCTGAAGAGGAGAAGAATGAGCAACATTTTGATTTTTAATGCAGAACCCAGACTTTAAACTCGTCAAAGTCAAAGTCAGTTTTATTTGTCACTTCTTCCATATTGTGCAAACATACAGAGGACCTGAAATTATGTTTCTCTACTGTCTGAAAAAAAAGTGAATAGTGCAACATTTAAAAAAGTAAAAAATAGACAACATATAACATATAAACATATAAACAACATCTAAACTAGACAACATATAACATATAAACAACATATAAACATATAAACAACATATAAACATATAAACATAGTGCAGAAACATAAAGTGAATAGTGCACATTTAAAAAAAAAAAGTAAAAAATAGACAACATATAACATAAACATAGTGCAAAGACATATAAACATAGTGCAAAAACATATAATATATAGTGCAAAAACAGATTAGGAAACTATTTAAGTGTGCGTTAATAGCAGCGGTCAGACAGTTTACAGCAGAGTCTAGATGTGGGAGTGGTGAGGTAGAGAGTTCAGCTTCCTGACAGCTTGGTGGATGAAGCTGGTTGACAGCCTAGTGGTGCGAGCCCGGAGGCTCCGGTATCTCCTCCCAGAGGGCAGGAGGCTGAAGAGACCGTGTGAGGGGTGGCAGGAGTCGCTCACAATCGCGGTCGCTTTGCGGGTGAGGCGGGTGTTGTATATGTCCTGCAGGGAGGGGAGGGGGGGGAGTGAGGCACCAATGATTCTTCCAGCTGCATTCACTATGCGCTGCAGGGCTTTCCTGCTGTAGTCTGTGCAGCTTCCGCCCCACACAGTGATGCAGTTGGTCAGGATGCTCTCGATGGTGCCACGGTAGAAGGTGCACATGATGGATGGAGGGCTTCCTGCTTTCCTCAGTTTCCAGAGGAAATAGAGGCGCCTCTGTGCTTTCTTTGCCAGGGTTTTCGTGTTGACTGTCCATGAGAGGTCCTCACTGATGTCCACCCCCAGGAACTTGGTGCTGCTGACTTGTTCAATGTCAGCACCGTTGATGGTCAGTGGTGGGTGTTGGGTGTGGCCTTTCCGGAAGTCAACAACAATCTCCTTGGTCTTGCTGTTATTCAGAAGGAGGTTGTTGTCTCTGCACCACGTGGTCAGAAGGTTGACCTCCTTCCTGTAGTGGGTCTCGTCATCCTTGGTGATGAGACCTATCAGAGTGGTGTCGTCTGCGAATTTGACCATGTGATTGGTGCTGTAGGTGGTTTTGCAGTCGTGTGTCAGCAAGGTGAAGAGCAGTGGACTGAGCACACAGCCCTGAGGGGCCCCTGTGCTCAGAGTGAACTTGTGTTCTATTGTTCAATTTGTGTTGAAATGTATTGGCGATTTAAAGTAAATTTCTAGGTCATGAATAGTTGTGTATTATTTTCCATGAGTAAATCCAGAAAATGCAGATCAGAAAACATGATGTATATCTTTTTAACTTGGCAAAAAGCAGATTGATTGAAGGACGTGTTTCAGCTCTTTGAAGCATGAAACAGTTGCTGTCAGTGTCATATAATCAAAGTGCAAAGGCTCGTTTCTAGACGCCATGTTTCCCACCGACCTTCAGCGGGGAGCGAGTTCTGTTCAAGAGGCCGAGATAAGAGCATCTCTACATGGAGCGCATAATGCTGTGCAGCCACCACACATGGTGTGATCACTGACATGCCCCCTTTGTTCATCAACCAGTTGACTCACTACATGTATTAATATCATAGATGTACGGAGAGAACTGGCACTCGGTCCTTATGAAAGTTTAAAACTTTTACGACCTAATGGTTTAAATGAGGGATATTCATGCTTTTGTACGAAGTTGATAAACCCCCAAAAAAAGAACATCTGTTGAGTTACAGATGTCTCTTTTCCGATGTAAATATATGGGAAAAAGTATTTTTGGGCCCCGTGGCATCACTTGCAGGACCCAGAAATTGTAATTCCACCGTTTGGCCAGTATGTCAAATTTGCTTCAAAGCCCGGCACTTTTCCTGGGGGTTTGGTTGGACCCAGTGTTCCCTCTAAGCTGCGCACGTGCGCGCCCGCGCAGGCCAGTCGAAGTGGCCGCGCAATAGATTTTTCAGACCGCGCAAACGATTTTTTTTCAGGGGTTAAAAATCTTTTTTGCGCCAGTGTTTCTGAGATAGGAGTGAGCCATCTCCACAATAGAAGATCTTTGATGTGACGTGTCGAGTCTTCTTGGCCAATCAGCATCCCGTTTCTCGACATGCGCTCTCTGTACATCCGCTAGCGCTCTGTACCTCTGCTAGCGCTCTGCCTCCGTAGGCACCCCCCACCCCCGCTGTCCTCCTCCGGGCGCCAGGAGTGAAGCTCGCCTAGAGCGCCACCTGAGCTAGGGCCGGCGCTGTTTAGGCTACTCTTGGCGGGCCCTGCTCCAGCAGTTATAGATACCATGGTGAAAAGAAAGGCAGAGCAGGTGCCCCAGAAAAAGGTCTGCCTAACGTTTAAACATGAGTGGCTAGATGAAATAGTCCAAACTGACACAGGTAGGATGAAACTTTCAGACATATTTAAATATGAAGAAAGCAAATTCTCTTTTGGTTAACCTGTTTTTCAGATGCTGTTCTTCAGAGACATGTGTCTTCCATAGGCCTGCAGACAAGATGAGCCACATAGCCAGATAGGCCTATCTACCTCAATGACATTCAAATTACATGTTTTGTAGCCTAGTTTGTTGCAAACCACTCCAGTTATTAAATTGTTTATATAGGCTACCTTTAGGAAAAATGACACCATGTCAATTTAATAGGCCTATAATTATTGTTAAGCACTGCATTAGCATTTTTCTTTCAATGAAGTTCCACTTAAATGTTGTACCTGCTGAGAAATGACTAAACACCTTTTGATACTTTTATTTTATATATATATCATTATCAGTCATAACCAGTGAACCAGTCATAACCTCCCCTTATTGAAGTTCAACAAAGATCCTTTAAGTTCAACTAAACTGACTGGTAAAACACCATCATTAAAATGTTCCCAAAGTCCAGCCATTATAAAGGATATTGAATAAATATCAACCGTGTATACATATTGATGCATTTGCTGTCATCTCTTTGAATCCCCTATGGCTAACGCAGGCTTGTGGTCATTTTCGGCAGGTCGCGTGGTTGCGAATTGCTCACAGTGCTGAAATGTGCGCTCAGAAATAAAAGAAATTGCTCAGTGCGGGAAAAAATTTGAGGGAACATTGGTTGGACCGTTTACAAATTGTTTACAACCTGTTTACGAACGGTTTACGAACTGTTTACGAACTGTTTACGAATGGTTTACGGACAGTTCACGGACGGTTTACGAACTGTTTACGAACTGTTTACGAACTGTTTACGGACGGTTTACAAATGGTTTACGAATGGTTTACGGACGGTTTACGGACGGTTTACGAACTGTTTACGAACTGTTTACGGACGGTTTACAAATGGTTTACGAATGGTTTACGGACGGTTTACGGACCGTTTACGAACTGTTTACGGACGTTTACGGACTGTTTACCTGGATTCAACCAAAGCCTGCCCCAAAGTGATTGGTCACTACGACTACAAACAGAGACCAGAGTGCTTCTGAAGCTTTTAACGTTGCCTCCAGATTCTACATGTGAATCCAGAGACTGTTTGGAGACATAAGTACATAAGTACTGGTTTTTCACAGCCAATCAGTTTCTTTCCAGTTCCGAAATCTTTTTTTCTCCTGCCAGTCAGCTCCCTGCATGTTCACCTCCCTAATGAGCTCCTCTACCCATCTCTCCATATCTGTCCTTAATCCCCTTTTTTAGTGTATTTTGTATGTTGTGCCGCGTTCCGGGCAACTCGGAGGTCGTAATTTTTTCCAGTTGAAATTTTCCAACTTCCATCCTCCAACAGTTTTGGGTCCACGACCCCAAACATGAACAAAACCACGGACTGTGACATACAGTTGAACTCTCAGCAAAGCAGTCTCCACATTTTTTACTTTTTGCTGAATAACTTTTGTGCAGGGAAGATAACTTTCAGAGATTGTTTACCATAACCAGCTACCTAATAACACTGCAACATATTGTGACATACATTTACACGCAGGACTGATTTTACTATATGGTGTGTATTATTGCAATGGAAAACAGGCAAATATAGTTTGCCTGTATTCCGCCCAACGACATGACATGTCTTCCGAGAAACAATGTTATTATTTTGGGCAGTTTTCATTGGAAAATGGTCGAGGTCTGCGGATTATCACATTGTCATGAGTCTTAACTGGTTGCCTGGCAACACTGAATAAGACTCCAGGAAGTATTTGCGACTGATTGGCAAGAAATAGTAACACCAAGTCACTCCTTATAAAACACAAACGTGTACAGGTTTTACAATTTACAGGTGTTTTAAGTATTGCTCATCTTTTGAGTGAATTTTCTCTGTCTCTGTCTGTTTCCAGTCTTTTAAATACACGAGGCTAATGATGCTCTGCAAGAAAGAAAAAAAGGATGTTTTTTTTTAAATGTTGAACTATTCTTTTTAAGAAACAATTAATTGAGCTTTAGGGCTAATTTCCTTACTCAAAGTCTTAAAGTTCTTTGGTCCCCATAGTTGCTCTGTGCCTCACGGTCCAGCATGTACGATTTCAGGGGCACTATGAGCAGAAATGTTATGTAATATTAATAACTATGTTTTTATTGTGTATAATCACCTCAAACTATAAGAATTATGCTTTTGTTGGCTTCGAATGAGCCCTTCATTTCTACATAGGGAGAGGGTCCTTTTCACGGAGTCCGCCATGTTTCCTAAATTAGCCCAGATCGGACAAACCAAATACTGGCTCTGAAGATGCTTTTCAGTTTTTTTACGTTACTTGAGGGGCACCGTATGTTCTCCGGCATGCTCGTGAAACTGACGTGAGCCGGCGAGTGCCAAACAGCGGTAACCAACATCTAAATTTGGAGCCCCTATATTATTTCCGTAACGAGGCGAAAGTCGTGAAAGGTACCACGGGGTTGCCGCGGTTTTCCACTCAGCAGCTCACGCTACCGCAGTCTCACAAAGGGAGCGGTGTTTGCCACTAAATCCGACACACTGGAACTTTTAAGTTCCCAGGGCTACCAGCTCTGCCACCAGCAGGTACCTCGGCTTTGTCGTATGTCTTAGATTATGAAATAAGACAGCTGCTATGCAGCTTCGACCTGCATATAATTGGTTTTCAATTATGGCCCTCGAGACGCAGAATCCTGCTGGTTTTCTCTACTAGGTTGATGATTACATCTATCAGGTTTCCAGAACAAAATCCCACTCCTATTTGCTGGCTGACATTAAAAGGCAGCAGTTGGAATACACAGCTCTTCTTCAGTCTCCCAAGATACATTTGAAGTTGCCAAAGTCACTGACTTTTGTCACATTAAGCAACACAAACCAAGGAGCCTTAATAATTACATTGCCGTTTTATAGCCTAAATCAATAAATTATTTGAATAAGTCATTGTTCAACAAATTTTGGCACTTACTGTGAAATGATATGTTTATTAATATAAAAAGGACAAAAGTATAATCTCTAATTCCACTGCATGATCCTAAACTCCCCTGTTGCACCTTCATTTCTAATTGACTGCTGAGATTGACATGATTCATGGGAGAACTGCAGCAAAAATCAATAGCAGCTCACATCAAAGCTTATTGAAGCTCTGCAAGGAGACGTTACGCAGCACCGAGGTGGTCGCTGGTGTCTCACTCCCCATGTTGTGTGTACAGACAGGAAGTTCCATTAACTCATATTGTCCCAAAAGGAGAAGTGATGACTAAGCAGTGATATCTCTATGTTTCTTTGTCATTTTTGCCATTTTGTACAAGCTTACAAATACAGGATGCAATTTATTTTCTTATTCCGTCATGTCCCTCCCATTGGGAACAGCATGTCCTAAATAGGACCAAGGAAATGAAACTCCGATAATGGTTAGAACATACAGTGGGAGGTTAATAATATAATACTGCATAATTAACAGGATAGAGGAGTTTTGATGGCGTATCCAGATGCATATTCACTAATGAAATGTTTGAATCGCTCATTCATTCATGAATATAAATGGAGAAATGCTACTGACAAAGTCAAACACAACAAAGTCAGACACAAAATTAAAACTTTGGCTAGTATATTAAAATGATGAACCTCTTGTTGCTGAATTGCAACTGAGATAATGGATGGCACGATGTAGGTAAAGGGAGCAACAAATGCATACAGAAGGCCTGAGAGGAAAGAGAGAGAAAAAGATTCCGGTGAACCATTTTTTAAATCTGATCTAAATTGTGAACAGGTGAAAAAAGGTTTTGCCAGCACAATCAATAATTAATTAAGTTCACAATTGTTTTCATCAGTGAGTCATGTAGGGGGTAAAAAAGGTATTTGCAGGTTTTTGTGTTGTTGTTTTTTACCTGAATCATTTCCATCTGTGATAATGAGTGTTTGTTGTTTTTAAATGCCACTGGTAATCTCATTTTATAAAGTCAGACAGATTATCCGAGCAAAAAGCTTTTTCCAAGTCATAAACACAGGAAAGACAGCAATTTAGGTCACTTAGAAATTGGACCACCATAATTGCTCTTTTCTCACTTGCATCTCAAAGCTTCCATAAATACAGTAAGATGAAGAGAAGAAAATATAATACGTTGTTAGGCTGGACTCTCTGATTAACAAATGTTTTTGAATGTCAGAGTTGATATCAAAAGTTGAAAAGACTTGAACAATTGCGGTTGCATAATCTTAGAGACATGTCATCTAAGCCAATGCAAAGCTGAATATGAGTGATGTCATTTTCTTGTAAATCACTTAAGAAGCACAAGCTGAGGCTTCAGGCCTAATCTCTCTCTTAACTAGACTAAACAGTACATGTTAGATTTGACATAAATTGTGAGCGCGCATATCAATTATTCAACATTATACACAGAGGTCGGTGAAGCGGATAAGGTCACATTATCATAATAACCACCACTCATCCTATCCAGTGAAGTTTTATCAATACACAACATGACAGCCAAAATGGTTTCGGTGCTTGATCACAAATTAGTGTGTAATGCAATTTCTCAAAGCAAATATATGGATACACATCTCGGTGATCACTGGCGACTTTCCCACTGCCGTGGCTGCTGGAAAAGGACCCTTCCCTTCCAGCCTCTGCTGGAGGACTCCCACCGGACCAGACAGGAGCCAGGAGCCAGCTCTCAAGAGGCAAAAGTGACTGAAAGTGCTGCCCGATCAGTTGGACAGGCAGATAAATCGATCACAGCCGACAAGCCTCTCCAGCGCTGCATGGGCGTCGGGGACAGCGCCTGTGGAGCGGCAGTGTGTGGTTGCCCCCGTTTAAAAAAATGGGGACCAGAGGGTGTGATCCAATTATCGGTGTATCCCACTGCTCGGCCTCGCGGGGTCCGAAAGGAGGCTTCAACCGATTGTCGAACCTCAGATATTATATATATATATATATATTTGATATACACATCAACGTATATAAATCTGATTTAACATATGTTTCACAACACACGTTTTCAGGGATTTACTGAATTCAGCTAATATTTCACTTTATTATATTTTTTTCTCGAAGCTGGTGAGAGAGTAGAGACAATGGAAAATCCCCACCAGTTTAAACTGAGATGAGGATGAGTATGTACGAAGCTCCAAATATTTTAATTTGCATTCAAGCATAGATGTCAGCTAACTCACCACTACCCCCATGACAGCTGGTGGACCCTGGGTACAGCTCTGCCTCTGGCAGTCAAAAGGTATGGAACAAACCGATGTTGGTATTTATAGGCACTCAAGAAATGTCTGCCAGTGTACAATGATTCCGGTGCAATGAGGGTGTGTGATGATTGCCGACTTTGATACTGGACCTTTGGACTCTTTAATGCTTTAAAGAGTCCAAAGGTCCAGTATCATCACTGGCTGTCTGAAAAGCATGAAACAGAGCGGACTCTTGAAAAAAGGACAGAGTGACTGCAAAGAAACACGTGAGAGCCACACAAAAAGCTGGTTGGCACAGTTGAGAAAAGAAGAAACAAAGTAGCTGGTACTCTGCACTCAGGAGATGGAAAAGCTTGTCAGATCAAAGCCTCTTTAGTGAGAGTTTTCTGCCCTTTTGAGTTTCAGTGCTGGCAACACTTTGACCGATGCGTGAAAGCACAGGATTCAGGGAGGCTCGGCTTGTTTTTTAAACATTGAACATTAATAATATCCCATATCCTATACACTACAATATGCGCTATTGCAAACGAGACAGAATGCAGATTCAAATCACAGTGTAGGACTTGCCCTACTATCATCAATAACCATGGCCGTACCTGCCATTGAGGTCACCGAGGTTTGGACGTTGGTATTTTATGACTAAACATACATTTACACATGACATCTATTGCTTCGGTCCATCCGGGGAGAGGGATCCTCCTCTGTTGCTCTCCCGAAGGTTTCTTCCCTTTTTTCCCTGTGAAAGGTTTTTTTAAATTTTTTGGGGGAGTTTTTCCTGATCCGATGTGAGGTCCCGGGACAGCGATGTCATTATGTGTACAGATTTTAAAGCCCTCAGAGGCAAATTTGTAATTTTATGATTTTGGGCTATACAAAATAAACTGAAATGAATTGAATTTACTTTGGCTGGGCACTTACTTGCCTGCGCCTGTGCTAGTTTCGATTTCACCCCCTACCATAGTCCTATACGTGTGTATACTTTCTTCAAAAAATTAAACAGCTGTCAATCAAAGCTCAGTTTTTGGGGAAGTGAGGAGACACGGGACAAGATGAGGAGAACCAGAGGAAACAGAAAGAGAGACGGCGATGAGACGAGAGAGGAAGAGCAGGTTCTGCCAAATGTGCCAAGGGTAAGGATTAGCGTTACGCCGTTCAACAAGAACAAAAACTCACCGGATCCAATTCAAACAATGTTGTTGCAACATAAACATATATGTTCCCGGGTTTTTGCAGTGGAACCTATAGGCTCAATTTGACAGCACAAACACCCAGCATCATTTTTTTGTGCGATAGCATAGTATTATTGTATACAATTGTAGTTGTAAAACACATATTTTGCTTATGTTTGAGACACATTTCTGTAATTCAAATCCATAATGAAGCAAACTCAAACTCAAAGGTGAAACAATTCATATAATTTTAGCAAACTAGTTTTCGATACGTGTTGACAGGCGAGACGAGGGAGGAGGGATGGAGAAAAAGACGGGCAGGGAACACAGAGGGTGAGATTTCCTTTTTCTTGAACACTATAATATAAAAACATTGTCAACATTCATTTTCAGATGTTATACATATTTTTAGACTCTTCAGAATATCCAGAGTGCAGTTTTCATCACGCATTGCAACATTTAACCTTATGAATGTATCCTCATGTATTATTGCTTTAAAGATTATTTATGCTACTGGCCACTGAATTTTGAAGCTATTGTTATACATTTTTTGGTCCAAAGCAACATATTTGTATCACAGAAATAAACAAATAAAATAATATGAATACATGCATGGTAGTTGATGCATACAATGCTTTTGGTGTACTGAAATATAGCATACTGTATATGTTGGCCAATCATATGTCCTGTTTATTGCATGCACCATGCTTACTACTATATGGTAAATGTCAGGGTTATAGGATGCTTTTCATTTCTTCAGAATAAATCCACCAGTGACATCTCCTGTCATAGTTGCTTGGCAGATATTCAGAGATCGCTGAGGTGATTTCTTTTTTTAATTTGTTGAGGATAAAGAATCAAGGACTTCCTTTTCAACGGACTGATAAAAGGAGAACCTCTCGCTTTGTGTACTTTATTTGGAGCTGGAGAGGAAGTTTCAATTTTTCAATTTGTACCATTTCATACAGGATAATCTTAATAGAATCTTCAGTGTGTGTGTGTGTGTGTGTGTGTGTGTGTGTGTGTGTGTGTGTGTGTGTGTGTGTGTGTGTGTTTGAACAACCCGAGACAGAGAGAAACACGGGGAAAGACAAAGAGAAAAGAAGCCATTTCTCATCAATCTAGCAGACAGTCATCAATGTACATTTGTACAGCTCTCTTGCGGCAAACAGTCTAAGTGTAGTTAAGCTATAAAGCGATTGGATGGAACGGCTGCCTTGGCCGTTTGAATTCAGGTCAGCGAGATAGCTATTGGCTTTGCTGTTTGCCTTGTATTGAGGAACAATATGCGAGAGTGTCATCTAACGGTTAAAAATATCAAAGTTTCAAACGTTAATAACAGGATGCATGACAGTGTTCACGTGCAGCGGGAGACTCAGACGCTCTGGGCCGCTTCCTATTCCGCACAGTGTAGTCTCTAAATGGGACTTACAGGCATAAGCTGCAGATTTGGTTGCTAGGTTGCAGAGTCATGAGCGTGTGCAGAGCCACACATTAGAAGGGAACCAGCAACCGAGCAGCAGCAAAGATTAATTTACTCTGTTGTTTTCCTCCGTCCAGACACAAACACAAACACTGTCCACCTTTATTAGACTGAATAGAGGCCAATTTCCTACACTTTGTTGTCCACATGTGTGCTTTATGTTCTTTATTAGGTTTACTGGAGAAACTGCCTATGAGAATGAAACCAGGCTTTTATTTAGTTCCAAGGATGTTCAGCTTGGTATTCTTTTCAGTTCAGTTAAGTAGATATACATTGACAGAAACCAGAAAATGCATTTAACTTAAACTGCTTACATACCGCTAGCAGTACGTGGGTGTTTTCTTCGCAGCGCTAACTCAACTTGACAACTTAAGACAGGCCACACATTTCTGTATATAACTTCTGCCTGCAATCAACAATCAGGTCCACAGGGTGTCTGCAGGCAGGAACCACACTGTTCCCCCATCCCAGCACCACACCTTCGCCTCCTAATGCATGTCAGCACCACAGATGTGTCAGACTTGAGCAGAAAACCAGGAGAGGTCTTTTTTTCATGGTTGAAGTGGGCATGTACAATAACACTCTGCTCGCATGTTCCATTCATCTTAACGGGATCTTCCGTTTAAGGGGTTTAGTTAACCATGGAAACGAACAAAGTCACATAATGGAGGTCCAACACTACTGGTCGTACTATGTTCACTGTAAGAAAGTTAACGGTGATAGAGACAACAGTTGATTATGCCCCGTTCAGTCATAGACACGGAAGATAACAGCCAACACGGCACTGTGTAATGACGTGCTAAAGCTACGAAGCTATCGTCAGCTAACACGTTATTTACGGTCTTACAAACACATAATGGAGGTCCAACACTACTGGTCGTACTATGTTCACTGTAATAGGGACAACAATTGATTACTCACCGTTCAGTCTCACAGAAACGCTGTGGCCAGCTATCTGGCCCGTTAGCTCCGGCTAGCTCCTTGTTAGTGAATCCTTCAGCTCTGAAGCTGCGCCGTCAGTCCCCTCCAATATAGCTCTGCTCAGGACTCTTTGCTTGGCACCTTCTTACTCACAGTGAAGCTTTGCACGCCTCATACATGTCCATGTTTAGATGCTCAGACGCGGAAGTGGAAACCATATCCGCCAGATTTGAAACCATATCTCTGTGACGTATTATTGTGATGATATAATTTTATAAAAAAATTGAAACACCTGGTTTAACGCTTCGAAGCGGGCCCCGCCCCCAAAGGGTTAAAGCCTCTGTACCTACATGTATGAGTGGGATGTGGAGAAGAATGCAGCACATGTTTCAGACTCCACATGTGCCCATGTCTGGGGGGGGAAAAGAAGAAAAAAAAGGAAACATCAAACCTTTTGAGCTCTCAGTGGGAAGCTTCACCAGGTGATTGCAAACCCGCCGCTCATGAATTATGTTTGGATGTAGCTTATCTTTCACAATAAAGGAAAAATTCAATACAAATGTGTCAAGTACAAAAGTAAATAATTCAATGGTCAAATGGCCTAAAGTGGATTAAGTGAGCGATGCTGAAGCTCTTAAAGCTGCAGGACTAACATATGTCTGAGGAAAGTGTTGTGTTGGTGTTGTGTAAGCAGGACCGAGAACTGAAAAGATGTGATTTCCAGGTGGAGACGCTGATGTAAATGCTCATTTTGTGGCAATATTTCTAAACGCTGACTCTGTCGCCTTCTCCTGCTGCGTGACAACGGTTCTGCTGGCATCAACACGATGGTTTCCGGTGGCAAGTTATCTCTTCTCTTCACAAACGGCCACTGCAAATTAAGTCCACTGCTGTCGTGCTTCCCTCTGGGTCGAGAGCAAACACATATCTTTCAGTCCACTCGCCCTTGCAGTTTCTCCACCTTCGACCTTCTTTTCTTGGTATATTGACTGGGTTTGATGCTGCGCTATTTCACACCGTGTATTTCAGCCGAGGCGCCCAACCTCCCAATGTGAACTTGATATACCTTCGGGTGAGGTGATGTAATGGCGATGTGTCAGTTCGAAGAACTGAAAACATTTGGTGACCTTCAGTTGGGCCGGGTTTTTTACTAAAACTACAGATGTAAATGCTGTGTTTATGTGCATCTGGAAAGTAAGGGAGAACAAAAACAAAAGGTTTTGGCTGCTGAGAAACACTTCACCCTGCAGGAGGAAGGCTGCATTCGAAGAAACCTCAACTGGCCATATATGATGAGCTAAATTAGCTTTTGAGCCCCGGCAACATTCTCAAAATGAATTATCCTTATAATGATCATTAAATATGATAATTGGGTATAGATACATTATTCAACTATTCATTTGGAAACAATCTCATAGGTTTAAATACATGATAAAACCACGGCCTCAAGCAGGTTTTACCTCCATAATGGCCCCCTTTTTGCAAAATCTAATTTGGCGGCGCTGCCTGACCGGCTGAACATAACACGCCAGTAGCATGGAGTGCATTTTGGATGATTTAGAAAAAGAGCAGTGCACTGAGTCAGAGGGCTTGAGTGTTAGTTTCGGTTTTCCACTTATGATTAAAAAAAAAAGTGCATAACTTTGCGTCATCCAGAGAGTCAGACGCTAATGCACAGCACATGTGCATTACCGTACAATTATGACTTTTTTCTCTCAAAACATAACACATTCAGATTTGTGGGACATGCTTTGAATGTGCAGAAGGTTTTGAACATTAGCAGAACTCTTGCTGAGACACATATGCACTATTAAAGTCCAGCGGTTTATACATTTATTAAAACACACATCTAACAAAAGGCCACTTCGCCTAACAGAAAAAAGGAGGAAAGAATAGTAAATCATATGTACACATGTGTTTACACAGCAGGGATCACATTAAATAAACAGTTGATATACAGGGGAACTAATATTTTGAAAGCACTACAGAATGTCTGTTACCTCATATTCCATTGCATTTTCATTGTTGTGTCGTCACCTGGCTCCTGAATTGTGTGTTTTCATAAACATAAATGCTATAAGCGTTGTGCACTCCTCGAATATTTGTTCTCGCAGACACTGTTGACAGGTCAACAAAACCACCAGTGAGTGAATGACTAATGACAATAAGTGTGGGTGCTTTTCCAAGCTCCTTTGTTTGCTGTAATTTATTTCTGTAAAGAGATCAAAATGGATAACAGCCTCCTTAATTCAGGTTGCTTCACTCATATGCTACTGGATGGAGCTGCTGAGAGCCATTAAGTCTTTGTTTAGTTGTTTTTCATTGTTGCTTTTGTCTCCCGTTGTGGTACTGAGCCAAGAGCACCGGTGACGTTTAAATGTATCTTATAATTTGTGTTTTTCTTACACTGATGGTTTCTCTCAAATTGTATCAGAATTTCCAGATAATCATTAAAAAAAAGCTAATTAATATGCATTTCCATCCACAACTGTGATGCAAATATTAGAAGTTGGGCGCATCGAGATAAACAGTTGGTGTCAGTGATCCGAGATCGGATCTTGCTCGCATTGGGATCCGATCAGCCAGGCAACATGCCGAGGTGGCCTGGCTCGCATCGGGTTGGGATCTCGGTGCCGTGTGGACGGCATGTTGGCACAGTCCAACGGTTTATCAGGCTTCCCTCTCCTGAGGAAAGTAACTGGAACAGAGGAGGCTGGGACCCGCTGTCTTGTTAAGTTACTGCTGAAGGAAACGCAGCATTTCTTCATTTTGATCCATCAAAATAAAAGCCTTTAAATCACAAAATGATGGGGGACTTTTATTGTGATCAATTTATAAGAAAATTTATTTTTGTCACCCTGCCAAACAAGTCTACATACACTGCAGGGAGGAAGAGCATGCAGCAAAAATTACGAGGGCCCTTTATGATTTATTTTTTTTTACAGGAAATGAAATCTGTATATCCAGCATTTTACAGCGCTCTTCTGACCGCAATATCCAATCACTATAAGATCAGGCAGGTGACATTGAAGTGTTAAGTGTGGACACGCGTACGCTGACACAGCTGAGTTCTGATCTGGAACATCCAATCTCAAAAGTCGCATTATAAAGACAAGTGTGACCAAGGCCTGAGTAAATATGTCTGATGACAGAAAACTGAGTCCAGTTGATGATTGAAGTCTTTGCATACGTACATCATCTGTAGTGATGATATTGATTGTGGTGGCTTGCCGGAAGTCTTTTCCTGCTCTGGGTCTTTGTTGGCATGTCTCTCGGCCATTATGGGTCAACTCTTACACAATAAAAGCTCTGATCAAACATTCCCTTTGCTGCCTTTGTTGTTGTTGTTGTTGTTTTTCTTTTCATCACAGACATCGCTGTGGCCACCTCAATTCCCAGTTTCCCCAGGTTACAGTTTTGATGCATGTGTCCTCCTCCGGCATGGCATATTGATGAACAAACATACAGCCGCAGTGAATACGCACACATTTGTATGCCGTGCGGTTTCTGCCTGTGTTTCGATTACCGGCAACCTCAACTTGGTTTCAGTGTTCAAGAAGAGATATTGTGGAGACTCCCCCGAAGGATGGCTGTGCCTAAACATAGCGTCCTTAGCATATCAACTAGAAATGGAAAGGAATGTGAAAGTAGGAATGTTTTTGTCTGTGTTTGCGAGCAGCTTGTGGACACCTTTTTATTTTTTATTTATTTCAAGCAAATTCCAATTACTCTTAATACTATCGGCTTAGTCGCTCGCCTGCCATGGCCAACTTGTGGGCCCCATTCTTGGCCAAAATGAGATTAATAAACATAGCATGACTCTCCTGTCATATGGTGTCTTACAAACACATGACAGCTCCCCCCTTGCCCACATTGGTGGCCATTAAAATACTGTAATACTGAGCTGTGAATAGTGACCTTCGAAGAAGCACTCAGAGTCTTAAGACAAACAGGAAAATCCACTTTAGAGGCACAAATACGTGACCTTTATCTCATCTGGACATGCGTGAAAAGTTGTCGGAGACTCCTCCTGACTCACGGGTGTAAGTGAACCTTTCACTGCCAGAATGGACCAAGGGAACCATTAAAGCAACCAACTGTGCTTGCAATGTACACATGGACGTGTGAGGGTGGTTTAAAGACACATTTGAAAAACAAATGTGACCCTATCCTTGAACCATAACTTTAACTCTGTTGCCATGCGCAGGTATACTCTCTAATATTGTGTTAAAAGTACACTGTTCACGATATAATGATGTGTATCTCTGTCCTCCACTGGAGTGAACGGCTGATTCCACACGTGAACTCTCACGTTCACGTGTCCCTGCAGACTACACTCGGGCATTTTTTCCCTGTACGAATGTTCCCCTTTCATAGATCAGTTCAGTTGAGTCACACAGCAGCCGTGTCAGGCCATCCCTGGTTGACCCCCATCTCTCTACCAGAGAACACATACAATGCACTACTTGCCTGAGTGATGGTGGAGTTTGGCCTCAGTGGGGGAGTTGGACTCCTGCTGGCTCCGTGTGATTGGCTCTCAGTGGAGTCCGTTTGTGGCGGTACTGAGCAGTGCCCCTGCAGACCCTATCAAACACACTTCACTCAGCACAAGCAGCCAACTGACCAGGTTTCCATCCCTTTCTGGATGTCTACGACTCAAGTTTAAGCTTAGAAAACATTGCTTTGACAGACGCCAATGGGGCGATGTTTGCCTGGTGTATAGCGGTTACCTTTTCGGGGGCAAATGAGTCAGAGAATGAGTCAGCAGTTTTGGCACTGAATTAATTTGCATCCCGATGTTCTGACCAAGTGAATCATTGGTAATCCTGCAACAACAAAAAAATGTATGAGGTGTACAAGGTGATTCTGTTCGTTCACAATCTTTTTTTTTTTTTTTTTTTACTTGCCTAGTCTCTTTAAAAAATGTTGAGATGAATAAAAATGTGTGTATCCATGTGATGGAGCAATATACTGTACGCCCTTGTTCCAAAAGGGATGTTGTGTTTGTCTATCTTTTCAATGTTTAATGGCATGACTTAAAAGCTAAGAGAATATAAGAAGAAACTGTAGTGTTTCTGTCCCATCCTGGAGACCTTGAATTTTTCACACTTTCCTACAAACTTTAATTGGCGGCATTTTTTTTTATACCATTTCTTTGAACATACATTGGGAGAATACTCTTCATCTTTGTCTGCTTTGAAAACATCTCGTCCTCAGATCTTGGAGCAGCACAGCAAAAAAAAAAGAGAAAAAAAGGACTACACAGCAAACACACGAAAGAATTAGGTGCTAAACAATTGCATAAATATGAATTATGCAGCTCGGACAGATGTTTTCCAGACGCCACTGATGCTAGGTGTTTGTCGATGTGTTTCTGATTATAACCAGAGGAAGGAAGCATGCATACATGATGCTCATTACTCTAAATATCACCCTTTTTTTCCATTTTTTTTTCTTGTGCGAGTGTCTGGTGGATGGTGCGACAGCGAGACGGCAGTTAATTGTCAAGTTGTGAACCCACCGTGGGGCATACATTCCAGTTAACACTGTGCCGCTAGACTTCGACTGTCACCTCGACCTGGACTTCCTTGCTCTCGCCGGCGCTCAATGCGATTCATCCATGTTTGCCTGACAGCGCGGCCTCCTGACGGGGAGACCGCGCAGGAGTGACAGCGTCGCCTCCGGCTCGTGGGTATAAACCATTAATTGCCTCGCATACTGCAGGGGTAAGTGATTCCATTGGCCAGATACTCCGCAGCTTAAAACTCCCAGCCTGCCCATGTATCATTGTCTGTGTGGAAAGGCACTCTGCTAACCGCTGTTCCAGTCGCGTGACAGCCAAGAAGATAAGCAGCCCTTGATTCTCCCCCACCCCCACCCTGACATTGGCTGAAAGGGGAACCCTTCCCTACTATAATTGTGCTGGGTCCTTGCTCCGCAGCTGTTGAATAGAATATGAGCCAGCAGATGGGTATAAGAAAAGAAGAAACAGAAAGAAACATCCACTTTATTAATCCCCTTGGGGAAATTCTTCTCTGCATTTGACCCATCCCTGGATAGGGAGCAGTGGGCAGCCCTGTGAGGCGCCCGGGGAGCAGTTAAGGGTTCAGTGTCTTGCTCAGGGACACTTCAACATGTGAGCTATGGGGGGACTGGGGATTGAACCAGCTACCTTGTGGTTGCGGGACAACCACTCATCCCCCTGAGCTACAGCCGCTACAGTGGCGAATGACTAACATCACGTACGCTACAGACTGCACTGACCCCATAAACGGTCTGCCCGCTTGTTTGCCGGCGCTCCAAGGCCAAGTCATGCACACCAAAGCACGGAGAGGTGAGTCCCGGCTCGGTAGCCGAGCCGGAGCCATGGCTACGCATTCACATCACTCAGCTGGCTCCTTTTTCCTCAAAGCACACTTCAACCTGCATCGCAACTTTGAGGATTTATTCGATAATGTTCTTTCCTAAATCATACATTGTGCGGAGAACACGCCTGCGATAATCTCTGTTGTTAATCTGGATAACAAACACTTTTGAGAGACACTTCATATTCAGTTAATTTATTTATATTTCTGAGTGGATGAAAGCGAAGCACATGACAATTTCATGGGATACATTAATTTATTCATAGACCTGCTATATTGGTTTATGTTTTGTTTTGTTTTTACGCTTCACAGCGAATGGGCGAGTATACACACGGTGCATGTGGTGATTTGTCTCAGAGAGACGGCAATATTTTCACCATAACTGAAAGGCGGCCTGTGGCATCGACTTTGTGGCCAAGCTGATGGACCATAACTTATCCCCTCAAGGGTTTCACAGAGGTTTTCTTCCGCAGTTTATGGCAGCAACTGTGATGCAACTTGCAGAGATTTGTACATGTAATTGCTCATCATGAAGAAAAAAGATCCCCTCTGTAAATCAAGGCACAGCATAAAAGTTACTGGAAATATTATTCCTCTTGATAGTTTTTCAAAAATGTAAAACATTTGAGAATGAACCCTTGAGAAATGGCAAAATTAGCACATTAAGACTATTACACTATGTTCCCTAGTGACGACGATAAGCTATAAAACCAGTTTGACATTTGCCTTGGCAAATTAAAGAATGAATAGGTGTAATGATGTCTGAATTCAGGAGGAAATTTCTCTCACATTTGTCCATCGATATGATTGAATTAAACTGAGTCGGAAGTAACTCACTGTGGTCTGAATTACTCATCTTATCAGACCTCTGGAAAGCTCAATAACGGTTATAAAACCCCTTCAACGCTTTATTTCTTTTGGAAAGAAAGGTTAGATATCAGCATTGATGCCGTGCACAGCCAATGCACAACATAATAACTCAATCATTATCAGCGATTCTGAATGGATGCTTGATAGTGGCATTGGTGAGAAGGGTGTTGTTTTGGATGTTGGCACCAGCATCAGGTGCTTGAGGCAGCTTATTGAGTCAATTACGAGCACGCTGATTAGCGATTGTTTCCCGCGTGTGTGAGCAAGAGGGGAAAAAAGGGGAAGCTCAAGGCTTCATTGGAGGATGTGAACCCAAATGGAGTTGGCTCATGAAGAAATGGTTTTCACAAATTGAACAGGGACTGGGAGGATTCGACTTAATGTGGGTCCTGCTGCGGCGGCTTGTCAGTTAAAGTCACTTTGGAAGTTTGTCTTCACTATTGTCGTCTTCGTTTTTGTTGACCAATTAGGATTGGAAAACTCCATGATTCAAAATGGTTGATATCATTTACTTTCACGCACCAATCAGTGTTACTTTGGGAGTTTTTCCTTACTGTATTTTTTAAGGCCTTTACACATGGGGGGGCACATTTTCTATGTGCGGTTAATTCACACGTGAATATTACACTTTTTTGTCCGTGGTCCTGTTACACAGAGCGTGAATATTATGGACATTGAGCACTGCAGATAACCGCATAAACGTTCAAAACGTGAAACAACACGGTGGCTCAACTCAAGGTAACATCATCTCGCTAGTGCACGTTATCTCAATGTATTTGTAGCATTGAGCAGTTTGGTTTTGGTGATTTCTTTTATTTTGTATGTAATAACTCGTGCAAAAATTCTAAATAATTGACACCTTTTTTGTGTCGGTGCCACCATACATTTCCCACTTTCCAATGCAGCTGTTGTTGCAATTGTTTTCACACAACAGAGGAACCAGCTGGGAAATCATTTCTTCAATAATACCATACATTTCTCATGCCACACTAATCAGGAGATCATATTATGCATGCTAAAATGCATCAAAAATATAATTAACTTATGCAGTCAAAGTTCCTATAGTGTTCGTTCAGTTAAACTGTCATCAGTGGCAGTAGCGCCGACAATAAGGAAACGCCGCGTGTCATTTCTGATCCTTCGCGCTCCGAGCAGGTTGAGACGGACACGTGAGTGCTGATGGTTATCAAATGCTCGCCCTCGGATCCGAACACATCAGATGACTAGTGGCCTGCCGTCTAATTAAATGTTTTAGTTGAGCGGCTTCCGCCGCTCTCTCGGGATATATGGCTGACGTTTTTACCAGGCCACTTAGGGATATTTGTGCCCCCGGCAGCCGGGCTCTTTCACTAGTGTTGCTGTTTCGACTCCGGCGTCTAACTGAGCGTGCCGCTCTCTGGCAGCATTTGAGCCGCCGCCGCCGCCGAGCCCCAGCATGCAGTTTAACATCGATTTTGTTCGTCTTCTTGCCATGTTCTCATGAAAATAATTTATAGTGCAGGATCTCAGGAGCGCACTCACCTCCCGCGCTAATTATACGTCTTGATCGAATGCTGTCAGTGAACTGCCATCGTCACTCCAACATCGTATTGTCGCACATTTCTCACAGGAAATAATAAAGAGTTTGACTTTATGAGGGAAGACAATGTGCTTTCGTTTTTTCTGTCGGTGATACAAATGATCTCTCTCATAAGGATTTGTAAAAACAACGTTGTGAGTGGACTACATCATCACAGCTTACACGTCCTGCCTGTCTTCCCTCGCTGGACCCAAGTGTTTCTGACAAGAGCAAACAAAAGGATTTGTACTGTAAAGTTTGGCTCGTTTGGAGATTGTCATCTTCCGTTCAGCATATTACACAAACTGAATAACAGCCTATAGCTGTTTTACTAAATTAGATATTTAAATCACTTGTTTCATATCAGAGATATTCCGTGGGCTTATGCTGCCTCTAATTCTGATTATACATGCTTTGTGGAGCTTCAAGTCTAATGTTTCTAACAAATCACCTAAAAAAACTATGAAAACACAGAGTTTCATTGACACTGTCGGTGTAAATTCTCCTTCAACATTGTAAAAACGTGTTATTCTCGTCTTTCATTATTTCTAGACAATTCTTCAGCTCTATTACTGTGAAAACAATGAACACAATGTCCCACACTAAACATTGTCTAAATAAAAGAGTTATTTTCGTGAATATCAGATGACATTTCTGCACGACATCTCAAGAATTCTTCTTTTACTCTTTCTTATGCTAAGTTCGAAATTTCCCTTTTCATCTGACAGGTGCAATTAAGGCAGCTTTGTTGTAAAAGGGACATGTTCATGAACCAAGGTGACATGCGTGTCACAATGTTTCCGCAGAAAGAAAGTGTGGGAACTCAGCTGTGACAAGTTTCATTAATAACCTCCTTGTCACACCTCATGTACTTTATTTCCATCTTGGCATCTTCTTAAGATCTTCTTAAATTAAACAGAACGTATTGGGCTCTGCACGTCGGAAAGCATTTTGGAAAGCTGAACTATATTTACTGTCCATAGAATCCTACAACAGCCACCAGACAAAGTACCAATGCTTCTCCTAAAGTTACAGCATCATGTTCTACAATATCACATCCCTTATCCACTTATTACTATAAAAATGTTCATCTTAAGTCATCAATCATAAGTGCTATTTACCTTTTACCAGCCACAGCCAGTCCGTGGTATACTCGCACTGTGAACACATTTTCAGCATTTCCACTTTTTCTATAACATTTATTTGCTTAAAAACAAATGGATGGGAACTTTAGAAAGAACAGAAGACAGTCAGACCAGATTATACCTCGGGAACTGTACGGAGGCGAACATTTGATAAGAGTCTGCAGAGGTGTTAGCATAAATTGTGGGCGCTAGCATAGCTAGCAGGCTAACAACAGTATTTCAGCTTTTAATCGTGTGGTGGCAGGGTTGTGGTTGGGCTCAGCTGCAGAGGGAGGTTTGGGAAGTGGCTCAGTAAAAGTGCCGGGAAGAGGCCTAATTGGCCTCAGCTTGATAAAATGGTGTCTCTCCCTGATAAGCAGGTGGAGGAACGAAGGCGCAAGGAGGGCCAGAGCCACAGTTGTGAGACCGTGCGAGTTAGAGCCGGAGTGACAGTCATTTGGGCGTTCAATAAAACGTTTGAGAACCTCCCATACAGTCGGGTAACGGGAGCACGTTACAAATCCCTTAATGCGTTTGTCTTAGTGACAATTATCTCCCTGCAGGGGTTCCTCTCTGTCTATGATGCTTGTATTATCTTGTCATTCAGTTACATAAACAGGCATACATACATACTGTAAACCGTGTTTTAGGATAGATTACATAGTTTGTCTTGAAATGAACTGGAACGAATTACGCCTTGAACTCAAATTAGTTAGTTAAAAAGTGGGAGAAAAAAAACCTTTACATTAACTTGGCAAAGAGATCTGTTTGCGAGCCGGTGAAGCTCTGGGCACATTTGTTTTACTTCATGATTAATAGCATCATGGATGCAATATCAGAAATGTTTCAGGATTCTCGAGTCGCCCCGGCTGCTGTTATCAATCATGGATGGCATTTACTGTTGCATATTAATGTGGCAAAGTTTCATCGCTGGGTTCCCCACGGTGATTGAAGCAGCAGATTGTGTGTGTGTGTGTGTGTGTGTGTGTGTGTGTGTGTGTGTGTGTGTGTGTGTGTGCGTGTCCCTCCCCCGCCACAGCCCTGCAGAATACGAGATGAATAGGAGATCTTCTCCCAGACTCGCTGTGACACTGAGTTGTATCAATGGACAGCCTTCCCACTGGGCACTAATGACAGGCTGTGATAAGCCTGTTTACGTATTTATACCAAATGTACTTTTACTCCTGCAATCTTCCCCTGCCTCGGCCACAGTTTTTGTTGTGTGTGTCTTTTGTGATGCTTTTCTGCTGAGTCACACATAGTTTGTTCTTCTTGAGGGAACACATATTTTTTCTTCTTCCTACATCCCCTTTCACAGTCTACTTAATCTGTCAAATTGTCAGCGGTTTATGTTAACATAATCCCACAATTATTCAGTATATGGTTTCTGATTATTGTGCGACTTCCACATTTTACATATTTTAGTTGTATACTTTCCCAGCTCAGTCACATTTAACTCTGCCACTACGGAAAACAAATTTCACTAATCTTATTTCCATTATTCATAGTTTTTACCTAAAAATTAATTTATCATGTTTTCTGTTCACGCTTTAAAAAAGGTTTCATTTTAATGCAGCAGGGCCTGACATCTGACCCCTGTGGCCCCGATGACAAGCACTTAAGTAATAGCCAGGTTTACTTACGCAGTTCATATAGAGGCATCGGTAGTTGAAACTGTTTCATAACCAGATAAAAATTGCTCAATGTAACTTTAAGTATGGAAAAATTCAAATATAGTCATCTCATTTTCCAAGAAGCCAAACAAGGTCAAACCAACTCTTTGAAAACCCATGGATATTAAATATACAGTGTTTATCTTCTTTTTTCAAATGAAGAAAAGCATCAAATCGTCTCATTTGAAAAGGAGACGACGTGGGTGGAATGGTTAGCAATTTTTTGATTAACATACCGACATTGTTGTGGATAAATTCCCTGCGAATTTATCCACAACAATGATCTATCACTTAGATCAGGGGTGTCAAACTCATTTTAGTGAAGGGGCCACATGCTGCCCATTTTGATCTCAAGTGGGCCGGACCAGTGAAATCACAGAATAATAATGCATACATAATGACAATATTTCTCTATGTTTAAATCATTGGTGAAGGTTTTTGGATGATAAACCCTATTGTAAGGTCTTTCGTCAATAAACTAGAAACATAAAGACCAAAAATTCTGACATCAGCCCACTGTTTACCTGCCTGGGCTCTCCTCTGCAGATTCCCTCGCAGTTGAGCAATATCTTTAGTAAAGTCAGCGGAGCAATCAATTGTGACTGTGGCTCAATGGTTATTATGCACAGCTTACAATCAGAGGATCAGTGGTTTGAATACCAACTCCGATATTTTTATTTATTTTTTCTTCTTTTTTTGGTGTAATTTTAACAATTACTGGACCCCCCTGGCGGGCCGTATGTTTGACACCCCTGACTTAGATCATCTGAATTACTCTGCCCTGACTCTGCCCGTGTTGCATGAAGACACTTGAACAATGAACAATGGTAAATATTCGCCTCCCGTTTACTTCCGTTCTATGCCAGCAAAGCCGATTTGCATCTTCACATTGCGTCACTTCGGCTGGCCGAGCCGCAGCGTCAACCTAAGAGGAAAGATCTGCGCGTGGTTGATCCCACTTGGCGCGATGTTCAACGACGCCCGTAACGCCTCGGCAACAGATGGTCACGACGGGGGGTTTGAGGCTAATACGAAGCTGGTCATGTGAGTGGTTTTGTGAGCGGCAGCTATAAAGGATGCCCCGATGTTCAACTGTGAGACAGGTCCCATGGGCATTGGGACTGATAACAAATTCACTTTCAACGTCCAAACAGCCCCATCTTTTGAACAGCTGCACAGGCAACAGAGACAGAAGGTGGTTTCTTTCTCCTCTTATACGATACATTGCACACTGATGCTGTCAATATAACCTTTAACTACGACTGTATTTACGGCACTAAAGCACATGCACTTTTAAATGAAAGTGCGTTCTCTAGATGCAGGGAAAAAGACAAAAAAATCTACTTTGTTTACTGTCGAAGCCTTCATCTAAAAATTGCTTACACGATTCATTGAAAAACCAGTTGAGGGGAATGAATCGTGGCAGTTTTTTTTGTTTTAGTAAACAAAATGTCTCACCTTGAATGTGCTGCAAACTTTAAATAATGGTTATGACGGCAGTGGCCACACTTCAGCCTTGCTGTCTTTGTTGTGTGGCCCAAATTTCATTCTTTGTCTTTAAACTCCTTCATCTGCCTCCAGCGTTCTATGTGCCTCTCCGGATTGAATAAAACACATTTTGACAGAGCTACTTCTCTTGCTTTACCCAATAATATGTTACACCATGTTCATTATGAACCCTTCTGTCACCGAAGAAGCCAAAAACCGCCTTTTACAGTGCTTTTTGACTTTGATAGGGGCCTTTTCAAAGGAAACCGAGCTAACAAAGTCCATTATTATTGATGTCACATGGAAATCCAATAGAGTGGTTTTGTAGGCATATTTTCAACTGGTTTGAACTCTCAAAACTGAAATAGCATTAAAGGTGCAACAGTTAGCAAGGTCTGAAAACGACATGTGAGGTTGTGTGTGTGTTTCTGCGTGTCGCGTTTGTGGATGCCTACTCTGCTGTTCCCTCGGGATCTCCCTTGCTTGCCGGATCAGCGTTTATTTCCTCCCACGTGCCTCCTCGTCCTTTTATGCACTTCACAGCCTTCTGCAGCTGCGTCTCGAGTCTCAAGGTAGTAGGAAACGAGAAGAAGAAGCAGGGTGGGAGGAAGGTTGACAGTGGTGGAAGTTGTGGAATACATTGTTCTCCAGAAATAATAATGAACACAGAAAAAGTAAAATACTAACTCTGATTGTAAGAGTGATGGGGAAGGCGTGTGTTTACAGCATCAATTGTTGGCCCAAACAAACGCAGGGCTAAAAGGGAGTCTCGCTTATCGCTCTCTTGCCACGCTGCCTTCCAGTGAACTTTGGTCATGTGATCTCAAATGGCTGAATATGTTGTCGGTTCATAACCTTCTGTTTCTGTTCAGAGATGGCCTTCGTCTTCGTGAGGCGTGAAAGTCCCCCTCAATCTGTCCTCGGCAATCGGCCGATCAGCTGGTCGATGACCGTCTCTGTGGATGCTGCGAGCGCTTTAGTCCCGGATGTTCACAGACGGCTGGTGTCGTCTGCTTCCAGTACCGTCAGTCTTCTAACGCAGGGCCATTCAATCATACGACTCCGTCTGTCGTCATGTGCCCAAAGCTGTTGTTTTTCTGTCTATTGCCGACAGAGAACTTCTTTGCACGTTGAGCGTTTCATTTTTAACCGTGTTCGCACACGGAGCAGCAACCGTCACCGTCCAGCCATCTGCGTCACCGTTTGTGAGCAGATTGTGAACTGCAGCGCGCTTTAGACTCCAGATAATGCCTCAGTCAAATCGCAATCATATCAAAGATGTGACCCAGCGCAGAGCGACTACGACCGCCGACAAACGGCGCGTTTATTGGTTTGGCGCTCCACCGCTTTGCTTCACTGACACAACTGAGGGTGGATTGCACCCAGGAGATGAATCCTACATACTTTGTTTCTGATTCTTGACATTTTAAAGTGTCATTCGAGAACTACTGACATATCCATCAGTCTCAGCTGTGTTGTTGTATTGCTAATTTGAACATTTAAGCAGGCTAAAAACATCACACCCTTTAACAACAGCATGTTGACATGGTTGAGCCCAAGGACAGCCTCACAGAGCCGTTTCCATGGCTGTAGACTCTTAGTGTTATTCTATAATACTGACTATGAACTGATAATAAAACATTGGCTTGTTAGGTGCAGTACAAGTTATTTTTAATACTCTGCTGCAGTTTTCAACAGGAAATAATTGGTTATTGTTGAAGACAACCATTTTATTTCATACTGTATAACAGAACTGACCCATTCCCCCTGGAATATTCTCCTTCATTAAGATGTATTTCCCTAATGGCACTAGTCTATGCAAAATGAATGGTATCCTTCATCTTGAATGGAGAATTAATTTTTTTATTCTTCTCCGTGTTCTTCCCTTTGTTGATTTATTTTTTTTTGCTCCCTAAATATCTTATACATTTTTGGATCTTCTGAATGGGATGTTCTGCCACTCTGTAGACCCAAGACGCATTAAAGTAAAATGGCCGATAGCCTACGACTGTATGATGTTTGATGTAAAACAGAGAAGTTCTTTTACAGTTCAGTCTCTTTGATGTTTTTTCTTGGTGAAAGGAATGAATTTGGTAGCTTCCTTTATCTTTTGAACACTAACTCACTGTCAGCCACAAAAGTCTCAGTTCCTACTTATAATTAATAGGACAACTTTATAATTAAAAACGCTTAAACTAACTTGAAAATGTTGTTCTTTTACTCTCTCCAGCTGTCTCATTGGTCTGTAAAAATAAAAAGTCAAACCAGGTGGGAGGAGGGCTCCAAAGTGGTTGAGATGTAATCAGTGGTCAAAAAGATCTGAGGCTCACAGGAATGAAAATGTCATTAACGCATCAGAGTTGCACAGATTAAAAGAAGCAGGCGGTAAAAAAATGTAATATGCATATGTGAGTGTTAAATTTCATCCGTCCTTATGTTCATTTCCTGCTTCCTGCTTTTCACACTTTTTTATAACGCTCCTCTGAGGCATCAATTAAATATTTACTGGCTGAGTGAAATTAGTCTCAAAAGGGTCATCAATGTGTATTACATGGTCTTAGAATTGAAAATAAATAATGATTAATGATAAATGCGTTTCATTTTGGGTATTCACAAACGCGTGTTCCAATCTACACACAAATATCAAGACAAGTGTCTTACAGATGCACACATCACAAACTGAATACATATTTTTAACTTCCGTGTGTATTTAGAGTGAAAAACTATTTGCAACGTTCTTTTGTAGCCACGAGATTGATAAATGCGTATGCACAGACTGGCGTATGCATTTGAGCGTATTGAGAGTTTTTGGGAGTTTTTCTTTTCTATATATCAATTTCAGATATCCACAATTTAATTTTAGAGATCTAGAATGGATATCTGCAATACACATCCAGTCCAGCTTTAAAATGCTAAAACAACTTTCCAGAGACGAAATGTGTTTTCCCCCCCCGTCATAATTTACTGCAGCACAGCGCCCCTCCTCTGTGGCTTAAATTCAGCCGATTTCCCAGCAGTACCCTATTCAAAATATGTATTGTATATGTATTTACATTCATAAACTATTGTATAGAGTACACAGTGAGTAATGTATGTGTTTCAAATTGAGGGGTGATAAGCTAATTGGTCTAAAAGGTTTATCCCACTTAGCAATTGCACAGGATGTCACGAAAAGCCCAGCAGTCCCAGGTTTCCACCAGCACTTAAACACAGCATGCATGTTGTGGATCTGTGTGGCTGGAGACTGGAAATACTGTCAAAACTCAGGCGATGCGCACACACATTTAACAAAACCAAAACAAATAATTGAGACATTTGGATGCACTGAAGGAAGAAAATGTTCAGATCTGGGAAATTAAAGTAAAAAAATATGTTTGTAAAATATTTGTTTATTTATTCAGGTTGTGATGTGTGCATTTCAGTTTGGTGTTCATGTGTAGACCGGAAAACGCATTTGTGAATACAAAATATTAAACTTTATTAATACAAATTATACTTTCTTACTTCAAATCATACACGAGCAGCAAAAGCTACACAGACTACACAGGTAGGAAGTTATCCAGTATTTGTATATTTTGACTTGCATGTCACACTGATGACACCCAACTTACCCCAACTCACTCGGACATGCACGCAATCATAGCATTCATGTCAGTGTGATAAGTTCAGGTGTTTCCACTCATTAATGTATCATAATGATTTGTCAGTGGTGTCCAACCTTTCATCTGGTGTCTAATAATAGCCGTGCAGTGGGGGCGAGAGTGACAGAGACGCCTCTCTGATGGCAAGCTGTTCTCATCCCACCTAATGAGACAGGAGATGAACCCGTCATTCTTGTACGACGGTGTTTATTAAGTATTATTACTTAATAAACACCGTCGTACATGTTGCCGTGAAATATAAAACATTTAGATGATGCGCAGGATGTTTGCATTATAAATATAAATATGAGACGGGGATTTGAGTGTAAAATGCCAGGCTGATATTAATATTAATTACTGCATTAGCAAGTACTGGTTTCTGATTGGTCAGTGTAAGCCGTCAGATATTTGTATAGTCATCTATAGTGGTAATTTGCATAAATACACACAATTCAATGATTAATGATTGAACTACTTACTTTGAATATTAGAATATTGGCATTAGTAGTTTTAATTATGTATCTAATTATGTACGCAGTTCCCTCTATTTGTTTTTTACTGCTGTGAAAAGATCTCCTTAAAACAACTGTATATATTCTAGTTTATTGCCAAAAAGAGATTACATTTGAACAGATCACAGCAGCAATATAATTAGCTTTTGCCCAATGTTCATTTATACTAAATGGAGCTTGAATGCATCATAATGTAAGTCAATGCAACCTCCGTCATCATGAGCTGGTAGCCCTGCTCTACGCAGGACGGTGCTGAGGAGAGAGCCTGTGATTACTCGCAGCATGATGGGAATGAATTACAATATCAAAAGTGTCTGATTAAATTCGTTTTTTTCCAAATGTCTTATGCTCCGCCTCGGCATATTTAGGACTTGCAGTTGGGACAAATTGCAAGCTTTTTTTTTAAATGAGCAGATTTCTTTAAACTAATTATTGTGCTGTTTTCCCCTTTCACTTGATGGACTGATGCTGCAAGAAAAATATTTCAGAAAAAATAAATGCAAATGAGTATAGATTTAGCAATGCCAGTGGTAAGAAATGCACAATTTTGTTTGAGAGTGATGACGAATGTGGATTGCCCTGAAATTCAGGACATGCCTTCATAGTCTCCAGAGGATGATTCCTCTGAGGATGATGACTTTTTTTCCATCTATAGCGACCATTTTATTTGAGGTTTTGTCTGCGAGCATGAACGTGCCTTCCTCTTCAGCATGTGAGCGCTGGCACACATTCCCCTTTGTCCCATTCGGCGCTGTTCCGTTGATGGATAGCAGGCGGCGGCAACGCACGGAGAAAAGCGTGCGGTGAAAAAGAAGAATCAAAGCTAGCGCACAAAGATGTAAACAATGCACCATATACAGTAAAACAGGCGGTTTGAGAAAGGAAACAGACGTAAAACAACGAATGGAAAACTTTTTTTTTTTAAATGTCATCTTGGTGGAAATGCTCCACTCTTTGTTTCCACCGTGTCTCTTCCTCGTCCATAGACATTGTTAATAACTGCTTCTGAAGGTGTATGTGTTAAGTTTGTTGAATTGACCTTTGCAAAAGAAAGAAGGAAAACTTTTCCTTACATCTTAAAACAAGCAGCTCGCTTCACCTCTTTTCTTTTTCTGACATTTGATATCTCCTTCCTCCACTTTTCTGCTTTTTAATTCTCCCACTGACACAGTGAGTGATGGCAATCCCCCTTTCTCTCCGCACACGCACACTCATCACTGTCATTGTTTTTTTTCTTCCTTTCTCCCCACTGTAGGCTGATGATGACTGTTAGTGAACAGTGTGCCATACTCATCACATCAATTTAATTCACACTGCAGCTCAATACACAATGCTACTTCCCGCTCGGGGAGGGCACGTAGGAGGGGATCATGTTGTGTGTGTTCGTGTAGGTGTGTGTGTGTGTGTGTGTGTGTGTGTGTGTGTGAACGCGGTTTATGTGCATTAAGGTGCCTGTGTTTGTGAGGATTCAGGACATATCCTTGAATCCAGTTCTATCCAGAATGAAAAAAAAGAAAAAAAAGAAAGACATCCCCACACAAAGGTTTGGCGAGTGAAAGCCACTGACAGCGTGTCGGCTGCAGCATCATTTTCTGTTTTGGCAACACTATATTTTGGGCAGCTGCTGTGCATCAGCCAGGAGATGCAGAATGCATCCATGGAAACTCTATCACAAGCACATTTTCTCTCTGGCAGCTAAAATCGCAGCCTGACTCAATTTGTATCGTGGTGTGGAGGTTAGACGGAACGCCTTGGTAACGGCGATAGAAACAGGCTGCCGTAGGTAAGGACCTCTATGTGGGCACAGGGTGAAAACATCAACCCTGCAATTGGCATAGAGGAATAAATGGATGGGTGTGTGCACCAGGGGACATGGGCATGGTGTTTTTGTGTAATGTGCTGTTTGAATAATTGCACCATATATATTTTTTTTTTCGTTAAACTGTTGCTTTGCACAGTGTATGGCGCTGAGCTGCTCTCAGCCGTCCCTCCGCGCTCATGAATATCCTAATGAATACGGGGGTCTGTTTCTCTGGAGAAAGCGCCCACTGTCTCTCCCCGTCTCAGAGGAGGAGGCAAGGTGCTGCCGCTGGCTCTCTAATACCCGCCTATTGAATATAGAGCACTATAAAGCTATCTCTGAGGGATTACCGCACTTCAAGAACCAATTAATGGAAAGTACAATTTTAAACTGAGGCAAGCAAATAGCCAAGAGGTAAACAAGACACAAGTTTCCGCTCGTTCTCTACGCGCGGCTTTTGGCTATAATTAAATTGCGCGTTTTAAAGGGAAGGATTAATGTTGCACTTCAGGCAAGAAAATGTCAAACGGAAGTAGGAAAACGCATCTTGTGAAGTGAAAGTCATCGTATAAAGAAGACAGTTGAGCAAGGTGATCAGAGAGTGCAGGAAAAAGGGGAATGGAGTATTAACCCACTGCGGTTTGGGAGTGAGGTGATGCCTCATGGTAACGACCTTGGTGAGAGTCTGATGGAGTCTGAGACCAAAAGGGCAGTTTGGTGCTGCCTCTCCAGTCATGCAGAGCCAGGACTGTCGTGCTGAACAAGGCGCTGAGGCTGAGGCTCTTAATTTACCAGTCCACATGTGCTCCAACCCTCAATTACTGTCACAAGCTTAGGGTAGAGACCAACAGAATGAGGCCATAGATTCAAGTGGCTGGAGTGAGCTTGCTTTTGCAGTCTGGGCTCAGATGTCTTTAAAAAGGAGCTCAGAATAGATTCCTTAACGTTAGAAGCAGCATGTTCTACCCTGAATACCTCTCTACTGTAATGTTTCTTCTTTTCTTTTTCTTTTTGTAGGAATTGATTTCGGGACTACATTACCTTTTCTTGCCAAGGTATTAGAGAATGTGGTCTATGCTCAGCTTTTTGAATGTGCGCTCTTTTTTTGAAAGGTTCCAATCAGGCCTTTGAACCCGCCCTCGCACACAGACGGCACTCTTGTGAATGACGTTTGACTGAATTCAGATGCTGGTTGTTGTAGCGTTTTTATATTATTTGACCTTTCTGCTGCCTTTGGTACATTGAATCACTAGTGGTGTAATGGACTGTAGTTGTCCATTGGGATCCCCCCCGTCACGTGCATATTAATTACACAGTTTTATCATCATAGTTTGAAATAAAGTTTTACTAGAGTTCATTACCAGCCAATATTCCATTAAAATTTTCAATCAAAAGATTGGCATTATTGCTTTCTAATCGGCAATTCCTGATAATGCAACATTGTGAACAAATCGACTTGAGAGCCAGCAACATTGGCAGTTGGGAGCTGTTAGCGCCGGAGCTAACAGCTTATTTTCGGGAGGATCCACTCCAGTTATATTGTGATGTCCTCATGCTCATTTCAGTAAACATTAGTATCAGGCAACGGTCAATTATAACGTTATCCTGATGTACTCAAATGTAATCTTGTAAAATGTTGGTTTTGGCGAGAAAGAAGCATATGTTGTTTGAAGGACAAGCAATATAAGACAGAGAGATAATTATGATCTTTAACTACATAATATACACTATTGATGCCAAGATGTTGCTGTCAATAAAAAATGACAGTCATTTATTTTTTCCAGAATCTCAATCTGTTGGACGAAAAAGCAAATAACCACTATAGATGACTATAATAAAATAAAAGGTTAATAGACAACAAACGATTTGATTTGGCCGACATGGCTCATTGACGATCGGCAACCAAAGTTATATTTATCCTCTTTTTCTGTGTTTTGTGATACGTTGCACCCCTATTGATCAGACATTATTCAATTGATTGGAAAAAAAATTGTGTGTCCAACAGGGACGGATGTCTAGTGGTTCAAATCCTATCTGAGAGATTTATTTCTGTCTGTTGGTGTTAAGGGGTGTGTGGTGTGGAGGACCCAAATGCACGCACAACAACAGTTTAACTCTCAAGGGCTTTATTTTCAAAAAATAGGAAAAACCAAGAATCGCACCAAACAAAGTATACTACCGGCCAAGTCCTGCTCCCGAGTCGGGAGGGCAACTCAACCGAGCTCGAACAAACAAAGATTCGCACCAAACAAAGTATACTACCGGCCAAGGTCCTACTCCTGCTCCTGAGTTGGGAGGGAAACTCAACCGAGCTCAAACACGCTACTCCAGAGAAAACACCGGGCTGGTACTGAAACGTCCTGACAACCAGCCAGGGAACGCCGTGGTCCTTAAATCAGCTGCCGGCGATCAAGGTGATGCACGACAGCTGGGAGGAGGAGGGAGGCGTGGCAGAGGGTGGAAACCGGGGGAGGAGACTGTAGGCTGACAAGAGAAAACATTAGCACGTGGCTCACAATAACAAAATCTGACAGGAGGGGAAAAACAAGGAAACACACTAGGAGCAGACAAGGAATCTAACAGTACCCCCCCCTCAACGGGAGCCTCTCGGCGAACCACCGGGCCTACCCGGGTTCCGTCGGTGGAAAGCAGTTATCAGCCCCGGATCAACGATCCGGGAACGGGGCACCCAGCACCGCTCCTCTACTCCATAACCCTCCCAGTCCACCAGGTACTGAAACCCCCTACCCCGCCGGCGGACATCCAGGAGGCGACGGACCGTGTAGACAGGGCCCCCCTCAATGAGCCGGGGGGGCGGAGGGGGTACTGGCGGAGGATTTAAGGGGCTGGAGACAACGGGCTTGAGGAGAGAGACATGAAACACAGGGTGAATCCTCATGGCACGAGGCAACTGTAGCTTGACCGAGACAGGGTTGATAATGGAGATGATGGGAAAAGGACCGACATATCTGGGGGAGAGCTTCTTAGACTCGGTGCGTAGGGAGATGTCCCTAGCCGAAAGCCACACCGATTGTCCAACGCGGTAGTCCGGGGCTGGAACGCGACGTCGATCCGCCACGCTCCTGTTCTGCTCTGCTGTGCGAAGTAGAGCAGCCCGAGTCTCCCTCCACATGCGCCGACAACGACGGGCATTGCGCTGGACCGATGGTACAGCCACCTCGACCTCCTGGCTGGGGAACAGGGGGGGCTGAAAGCCCAAGGAGGCCTCGAATGGGGAAAGCCCGGTGGCAGTAGAGGTGTGGGTATTGTGGGCGTACTCGACCCACGGGAGGTGACGGCTCCAAGAAGAGGGACTGGCGGCAGTCACACACCTGAGGATGGCCTCGAGCTCTTGGTTCAACCTCTCCGTCTGGCCATTTGACTGTGGGTGGAATCCTGAGGAGAGGCTGGCCGTGGCGCCGAGGGTCTGACAAAAAGCCTTCCACAACTGGGACGAAAACTGAGGTCCGCGGTCTGAAACTATGTCCACAGGGATGCCATGAAGCCTAACGACATGTAGGACTAGCAGGTCGGTGGTCTCACGGGCCGATGGCAGCTTGGGCAGGGGAACGAAGTGAGCAGCCTTCGAAAACCGGTCCACCACCGTCAGAATGACGGCGTTGCCGTCGGATGGGGGGAGACCAGTGACGAAATCCACCCCGATATGGGACCACGGACGTTGGGGCACAGGGAGTGGTCGTAGTAACCCCACGGGAGGTCGGTGCGAAGCCTTGTTGCGGGCGCACGTAGTGCAGGCCAGCACATAAGAACGGGTGTCCTCCTCAAGAGATGACCACCAAAAGATGCGGCGGAGCCAGCTTACAGTCCGGCGGATGCCGGGGTGTCCAGAGAGACGGGACTCGTGGGCCCATCGCAGAACTTGGGACCGGACAGCCAGAGGAACAAACAGGCGATTCGGGGGCCCCCCTCCGGGGTCAGGTTGGGTGTGCTGGGCCTCACGTACCACCCTCTCGATCTCCCAGGTGACCGCACCCAGTACGCACGAGGGGGGTAGGATGGTTTCGGGAGTAGAGTCTCCATCCTCCGGAGCAAACTGACGGGAGAGAGCGTCCGGCTTGGTGTTCTTGTGCCCCGGTCGGAAGGTGATGGTGAAGTTGAAGCGGGTGAAGAACAGAGCCCAGCGGGCCTGGCGGGAATTGAGGCGTCTCGCCGTGTGAATGTACTCCAAATTGCGATGGTCGGTCCATACTATGAAGGGGAGCACCGATCCCTCCAACCAGTGTCTCCACTCCTCCAATGCCAACTTGACAGCCAACAGTTCACGGTTGCCCACGTCATAATTCCTCTCCGCCGGAGAAAGTCTACGGGAGAAAAACGCACAAGGATGGAGTTTGGAGTCGGAAGCTGACCGCTGGGAAAGTACAGCTCCGACTCCGGTGTCCGAGGCGTCCACCTCGACGACAAACTGGCGGGTCTCGTCTGGGTGGACCAGGATCGGGGCAGAGATGAATCGCTCCTTGAGAGCACGAAAAGCCCCGTCGGCCTCCGGTGTCCATGAAAAATGGACCTTGGAGGAGGTGAGCCGTGTCAGCGGTTCTGCCGTTCGGCTGTAGTTCCGGATGAACCGCCGGTAGAAGTTGGCGAACCCCAGGAACTGCTGGAGCTTCTTCCTTGAGGCGGGCACCGGCCACTCCGTTACTGCCCTAACCTTCTCAGGGTCCTTTCTCACCTGCCCCTCCTCGATGAAGACGCCCAGGAACTGAACAGAGGTAACATTGAACTCACACTTCTCAGCCTTAACGAAGAGCTGATTCTCCAATAGTCTCTGCAGAACCAGGCGAACATGGTTAGTGTGGTCCTGAGGGGTCGGGGAGAAGATCAAAATGTCATCAATATACACAAAAACAAAGCGGTTCAAGAAGTCACGGAGGACGTCATTCACCAGGGCCTGAAAAACGGCAGGGGCATTAGTCAATCCAAACGGCATCACCATGTACTCAAAGTGTCCCAGGGGTGTGTTAAAGGCAGTCTTCCACTCATCTCCTTCGCGAATTCGGACCAGGTGATACGCGTTGCGGAGGTCCAACTTGGTGAAAATCTTGGCTCCAGCTAAGGACTCAAAAACAGAGGAGATAAGCGGTAAAGGATATTTAT
Source organism: Myoxocephalus aenaeus (assembly GCA_038501785.1). NCBI lineage: Eukaryota > Metazoa > Chordata > Actinopteri > Perciformes > Cottidae > Myoxocephalus > Myoxocephalus aenaeus. Next base: position 3,728,739 of record JBAMJR010000059.1, on the reverse strand, counting down.
TCTTGATAGTGATCTGATTCAAACCTCTGTAATCGATGCAGGGCCGGAGGCTCTTGTCCTTCTTGGAGACGAAGAAGAAACCTGCTCCCACTGGTGAAGATGAGGGACGAATGATTCCAGCGGTGACCGAGTCCGTAATGTACCTCTCCATAGACTCACGTTCTGGCCGGGAGAGATTATATAGGCGGCTCGTGGGAAGTGGGGCGCCCGGAAGCAGGTCAATGGCACAATCGTAGGGCCGATGAGGGGGAAGAGAAAGAGCCCGCTCCTTGCTGAATGCCTCTCCCAAATCCGCGTATTCCTGGGGCACTGCGGTGAGACCCAGGCCGGTTTCTGGTTTGCTGGGGGGAATAACCGGACGGGGCACCGCAGATCTGAGGCAGCGGGAGAGACAGGTGGAACTCCAGCCGGTGATCTTACCTCCAGCCCAATCAATCTGTGGATTATGATCCTTGAGCCAGGGGAGTCCCAGGACTAAGGGTGTCTGCGGGGACGGAAACACGCAGAACCGGGTCTTCTGACTGTGATTACCGGACACGAGCAGGGAAATTGGCTGAGTCCAGTGTGTTATCTCCGCCAGAGAACTACCATCCAGTGCGCTCACCAGCAGGGTGCGCGCTAGCTCCTCCACAGGGATTCCATGGCTACTAATAAACTCAGTGTCCAAAAAGTTCTGTTCAGCCCCTGAGTCAATGAGAGCTGACAGGTGCACAGACCCCGACGCTAAACCCAGGGTGACAGGAAACAATGCTTGAGACTTGGAATGGGGACCTCTCCTTGAATCGCTCGCCAACACCCCCACTCTTACCGGCGAGCTCCCTCTTTTGGCCGAGCGGGGCAGACGGCCATGCGGTGTCCCGACTCACCACAATACAGACAGCTTCCCGTGCGGAGGCGTCTCTCCCGCTCCTCTGGAGAGAGATGAATCCGCCCGAGCTGCATTGGCTCCGCCGGTTCCAAAGGGGAAGGTGCCGAGGAAGGAGAGCGAGAGCGCTCCTGGCTGTACAGTCGGAAAGGGCTCGGAGGCTGAGAGCTGGGAGCAGAAGAAAACTGACGTACCGGATTGGAAGGCCGGTAGTTCCTCTCCCGACGGCGCCCCCGAATACGGTTATCCAGCCTGATCGAGAGCGCGACGAGCTCCTCTAATGAGTCCGGCTCCTCCCGGACGGCAAGCTCATCCTTCAGAACCTCCGACAGACTGCAGCGATATATTCCCCTCAGCGCCTCTCCGCCCCAACCTGACTCAGTGGCCAGAATCTGAAAATCCACAGAGTATTCTGCTGCGCTGGAGGAACCCTGACGAAGACTGAGCAATCGCTGAACAACGTCCCGGGTGTACACTGGGTGGTCGAATATCCTCTTGAATTCCTCCATGAAGTGCTCGTAGGAGACCTGGGCGGAGCGTCTGTGGAGCCATGCCTCAGCCCAGACCAGCGCCTTGCCACGCAGCAACCCCACCGTATAAGCCACTCTTGCATTGTCCGAGGCGAACGTGCGGGACTGCTGGGTAAAAACAAATCTACACTGGAGCATGAACCCTCTGCACTCCCCGGGCGCTCCATCATAGGGCACAGGTGAGGGAACGAAGGACTCGCGGGTGCTGGATGACTCCCCGTCCCCCCGGACCGGCTCCGAGGCAGGGGGACGGCGCAGTGTGAGGTCCTGCATAAAGCCTCCTATCTCCGCCATCTGGGACCCGATGGAACGCTGGGAGTCCAGTAGGTCCTGCAGCACCTGATGGTGTTGGCCGAGGAGAGCGCCATGAGAGGTAATCGCCTTCTGCAGAGTATCCGCAGACGGCGATGCTGCTGCGGCGGCTGGGTCCGTCATCGTGGTCAGGACGTTCTGTTAAGGGGTGTGTGGTGTGGAGGACCCAAATGCACGCACAACAACAGTTTAACTCTCAAGGGCTTTATTTTCAAAAAATAGGAAAAACCAAGAATCGCACCAAACAAAGTATACTACCGGCCAAGTCCTGCTCCCGAGTCGGGAGGGCAACTCAACCGAGCTCGAACAAACAAAGATTCGCACCAAACAAAGTATACTACCGGCCAAGGTCCTACTCCTGCTCCTGAGTTGGGAGGGAAACTCAACCGAGCTCAAACACGCTACTCCAGAGAAAACACCGGGCTGGTACTGAAACGTCCTGACAACCAGCCAGGGAACGCCGTGGTCCTTAAATCAGCTGCCGGCGATCAAGGTGATGCACGACAGCTGGGAGGAGGAGGGAGGCGTGGCAGAGGGTGGAAACCGGGGGAGGAGACTGTAGGCTGACAAGAGAAAACATTAGCACGTGGCTCACAATAACAAAATCTGACAGGAGGGGAAAAACAAGGAAACACACTAGGAGCAGACAAGGAATCTAACAGTTGGGAATGGCTTTTCTGTCAGTGCAGTGAATACCGGGTCAATTGCAACATTTCTTATCCCTGTAATTGTATGCTGATGATGCACAGATGTATCCGTCCATCAGAGCTCTCCTCCGCCACTTCACTTACAGATATAAAGTCCTGGATGTCTGATATTTGTCCCATGACATGCAGATGAAACTGAAAAGATGTTCTTTAGCCCATCACGCACAGAGGGAATACAAAAAGCAGACCCTACGAAGAAGTAGGCTTCTCTTTATTTTCAACATAACAAAAACATAATTAGATATTTTTTTCTTTCATTCAGGGAACACAAAAACCCTTAGTATGCCTTTAATTACAGTCAGCGGAATACTCCTTATTTAGTGTGCACAAAATACGGCTGCTCACTCTCTTCCTAAATGGACCTGTACAGCACTTTTCTAGTCTTCCTATCAATACACCACGATAGCATTCACCGATGGGAGAATACAACTGCCCATCAGGACTAACTCACAATCACACAGCTACGGGAGACATTTTTTTTAAGTTAAGTGTCTTGCCCAAGGACACATCGACGTGAGCTAGCGAAGGCAGGGATCGAACCGCCCATCCTGTGATTGAGGTACTACCCTGATCACCACTGAGCCACAGTCGTGGCTCCCAATCATGGGTCCAAAACTGTGGAATTTCACTTCAAATTAGACAAACAGCCTCAAGGTCCTATTTTAAATCTCTATTCATTACTCATTTCCATAGTTAGTTATAATAAGTGTTGCATTGGCCTTGTGATTGTAAGTGATTTAAGATCACTTATTTATATATTTTATTCACATGTTTTTCTCTTGTAATCAAATGATGTACTATGTATTTTATGTGCTCCCATGAGTGTTTTATTTTTCTCGGTGCCATATTAAAAAAGTGATGAATATATATTGGTATCTAGGTTACAACTGGGTCGAATTTGGTTGGAAAGTAAAACTTAGTGTTTCTGTTTCCGCTAGATGTCTCGTTTGTTTTCAAAGTTGATTGACTCTTAGTGTTGTTTCACACATTTCAGTAATTTTGTTATGTAAAGCACAACATATCCACATTTCTAAACAGAATAGGTGGCTTGTCGAAACAACATGTATGACTCTGTCAGCGACAGACACATGTTGTGAAAGAGTCACAGCTTAAAATACACATTTTACTATGACCTTTTCCACTAATCCTTTCTCAAAAGTATTTTCTGTTGAGCATTGGTGAATTAAAAGAAAACTATGTTGTGTGGCCTAGGTTTAGGCCACAAAACTACTTGGTTACATTGAGGAAAAGGTCATGGATTGGCTTAAAAAAATGTTTTGTTAAAGTTTCCACAGCGGGGGAAATTAAAGCAGCAGAGTGGATAGTGCAAATGAACAAGAGACATGAGTAAACCAAAATAACATCAACACAATTATAGTAAATAAGTAATCACACAGTAAAGGCATGATAAATAAGTAAAAATAAGCACAGTGAATTGCACAGATTATTTATATTGCACAGTGGATACATTCAATTTATATTGCACATGAATGAATAAATGAATGAGGAATTTTCAGTTTGTTGGTATGTGCGGTCTACTGGGAGCGGTGTTGGTTGTGCAGTCTGGCAGCGGCAGGAATCTCTTTCTCCTTCACACACCATGAGTGAAGCAGCCTGTCCCTGAAGGAGCTGCAGTACATTACACATGTGTCCTAAGTTAAGTTAAAGTTAAAACACATCTATGTTGACTTTTTGTTTCACACGGGACATGAATGGCAGTCTCCTGGGTGAAAGTCTTGTGTTTGTTTGTCCCATCCATCCTGACCGCTGTCTCTCTTCACACTACGCACATTACTAACTCTACTTTCTTTTTCCATGGATTCATGGCTGCCTGGAACCGGTCCTGCCTGCTGTCATGGCCCTGCTGATGGAACCGGTCCTGCCTGCTGTCATGGCCCTGCTGATGGAACCTGCCATGGCCCTGCTGATGGAACCGGTCCTCCCTCCTCTCTGCCTCCTGCTTCATGATCGTGGTTATCTGGATCATGGCCTACTACTCATTATATGAATAATTTCTGTCATATTCATTGAATGTGCTGTAACTCCGCTACGCTATTCATTCTGGCCACATGACATCTATTGCTTCTGTCCATCCGGGGAGAGGGATCCTCCTTTGTTGCTCTCCCGAAGGTTTCTTCCCCTTTTTTCCCTGTGAAAGGGTTTTTACTATCTTTATTTGGGGGAGTTTTTCCTGATCCGATGTGAGGTCCCGGGACAGGGATGTTATGTGTACAGATTGTAAAGCCCTCCGAGGCAAACTTGTATTTGTGATGTTGGGCTATATAAAATAAACTGAATTGAATTGAACTACATCACCTTCCTCCTTTGCTCCCGTCATAATTACTACTGCTACTAAAGGCCTCACAATAAACTGAAATATGGGTTGTACAGACAATATACGTATATGGCCCCTTTTTGGAGGGAAGGGCGTTCCGGTAAAGCAGGTCTCACTGCACACTGAAATATAGTCATTGAAATGGTCTTAAAACAAGCTTGATGTCTGAATATCTAATTCAACTTCTAACCTAGATACCCAAACATCTTTTGGCCTACCTATCATCAAATGAATCCCTGCACACCGAGTCTGATGCATTTTTTTCTAGTTTTTCTTATTTCCTGCAAAAAGTCCTTCTATGAAATGACATGTAGCCCTCAAGCAGGGATGATTTCCTCATTTGTGAGGAGGAAAGACAGTCAAAAGCAAGAAGAGTTTCTCAAGCTGATACTGGAGCAGTAGAATATCTACAGACGATCTACTTTGAGAAGTCAGGAGCCCAGTTGGATACATTACCAAACATTCTGGAAGTTCACATCAAAAAGAACTGGACCAATTACTGCAATCCAGTTGATCCTCGACAGCAGCTGGCAGTATGACGCTGCCTCAGGGAATCATCTTTAACTCACTGCACACTGGAGGTCATTTTCAGTCGATTTTCTCGATTTGACATAATTTTCTTAGATTCACCTTTTAAGGCACTTCCATATAAGATATATACCCATGTTTTACATCATAAATTGCAGAACAATCTCAGCTATCTATATAATGAGGCACCATTGTCATAAGGCAAAAGTGTAAAGAAAAAAACTTTATAATATGACACTAAAGCTGAAAAATGGAATCTCGACTTTTGGAAATTCTTCATATCGCTTGAAAAAACCTAACTTTACTCAGGTGGTGACTCTGTTTAGGTGATGGCAATTGGTTTACCAAAGGTTTTAGGTTCACAAAAGCAGTGAAATATATGAATAAAATGTTAGATACATGTAAATAAATGTCTAAAACTAAAGTTTTTATTATCGTTTTTTGAGTAGAAATATGGTCTTTCACAGCTTTCACCAAAATGATAAAAATGGGACTGAGAAATGACTTCATAGTGCAGATAAAGCTTCATGGAGTGTGTGCAAATGAAAAATGACCATCACAACAATTTTTTTTTTTTTAAATAAAAATATGTATTATAAAAAAAAAAGAAAATATGTACAGAATATATATTCAGAAATATAAAACAGAACAAAGACTAGACCATTTACAATATACAAGTATATATGCTTCAATGGCATATCCTCATGCCATGGCATGCCAGTCATGGAAACAGTTTCTGTTCAGCTGCAGGCAGAGGGGAACGTTACACGCCTCGCACTTCCACGCCGTGTCTTTTCTCACTTTCTTCATGCTGCAAAGCTCGCAAACCCTGCGACCCACCGTGGACTTAGTTGGAAGAACAGTTTGAAGAGTTCAATGGGTGTTGCTGTGGCACTGACATGTGGACCTGGTGTCCGGGCTGGAACTTGATGACGGGGGGAGCAGTGTCCGGGTCTTCATCCGTCCTCCAGGACAGCGTAGGTGCAGGTGGTGCACGTGCTGCTGTCTTTCTTGATCTGGCCTGAGGTGAAAGCAGTCGCCGGGCAGCACGCGCCCTGTTTGCTGGAGATGGTGTTTTTAGTCGTCGGTCAACGCGCTGCCTCTTTGCTGGCCAGGCTGGTCGGGGCGGCTGGTGCTCCTCTCTGTAAAATAAATCAATACTAGTCAGTTGAAAGAAAGATGACGTAACGATTGAGCAGAATGCTCCACAGAATGCTCCACATTGGATTATTATTCAGATCATGACTGTGGTAGTAATTTTAGCATAGTGCTCCGCATTGGATGTATAAATATTAGTGGTAGTAACGTGAAGCAGAGTGTTGTACAAAGCAGATTGTGTATAAGCATTACTTAGATCATGACGTAGTAACGTGAACAGCAGTGTGCACCGCGTGGCTGGCTCTCGTGCTCTCCTGCAGTGTACACATTACTAGTTTGTACACATTACTAGTTTGTACACATTACTAGTTTGCACCATGCAGCCTTACAGACACGTAACAAAGTTTAGTAACTACACTTACCCGTCTTCCTCAGAAGAACTAAAGCCTTCGAGCTCTGACGACGACGCGTCGTCCTCCTCCTCGCTGGTCTCCAGAATCATGCGTTTTGCTTCGTCCGTGTTGAATCTCTTTGTCGTTGATTTTCTCTGATTGTAAACTGTAGTGTATACATGCTCAAGTGGGTAGTCCTTTTGAGATGTTCCTGAGTGTACATTGGTTGTTTAGTTCACGAAATGGCGACGGACATATGACTCAACTAATCACAGAGAAGGATTTTTTTTTTTTTTTTTCCAGCGTCAGATGACACACTGCTGCCCTTTCGCTTGCCTGATGATGTTAAAATTATGCTGGGCTCTGCCTGGGCAGGCACCCGGAAGCAGGAAGCCGTCTCTTTCCGCCAGACGTAAAATTATATTTTTACGATGTATTATCGGGGTGCTGTGAATATTTTAGAAACTTAGAGAAACGTTTCAAGTGTCACCACGCGAAACCGCGGGCTCCGTGGACGAAGGGTTAAAGAAAATGCTCATGTCTCCGACAAAGAATTAATTTTTAACCTCTTGAGCCTTTTGACTGATAATAGAAAGCACAGAAATCAAGACTCGTACGAAGCGATGGCCGCCAGTTTTAGGTATGATACGAAATAACAGATTGTGTGGGCAAAAGCATGTATTCTAGTCATGTCCACCTGGGAGGAGACCTGAAGGTAAAGCCACAAGGCGCGAGAAGAATAATACACCCTATCTGTCCTGGGAATGCTTCCTCCCACAGGAGGGCCTGGAGAATGTGACTTGGAAATGTAAACTGCTGCCATTGAGGAAGTGGCAGAAGTATGAAGGAGTGGTGAAATGGTGAGTCTCAGAGGAACAACATGACAGTTATTGAACAATACTTTGAGAGTAAACATTAGAGCCAGACCGATAAGGGATTTTTGGGGCAGATTGCCTATTTCGATATTAGGGATTAAAAAAGGTTCTTATATGGATTTATTGGCTCATATTCATATATATACTTGATTACCACTAAAAGCCCTATGGACCAATGTTTTTGAGTGTTTTCATCTACTCGTGGGCAATTACTGCCGATGGCTTCACAGCACTCACAGTTGGCAAAAGGTGGGAGGGAAGAAGAAGACAGCTAGCAAGGAAGCACAACATGTTTATCAGAGCTTAATGATACATGCAATGTGTTTTAATGAGACACGTGATTGTAACATGAGTTACAATGGTAACTTTGTTTACAAGAAAACTTAACAGGGCACCAGTTTTAATAAAAATAAATCGATAAAATAGTCATCAAAAAATCCTTTGTTGCAGACTTTTTGATATTACATGTACAGAGGAATTATGAGATTTACCACTGCAGCAGTGAACTGGCAGGATTCGCCCTCCACACAAACAATACATAGATTCAGGGAAAATACATATTTCCATAATGTGAGCTGAACTGGTTGCCTGCCAGATCTTAAAGGCAGCCCAAGAAGGATGTTGAAACGGAACTTGGGCACAGAGGACGCAGCGCAGAAGCCCCGAAAGGGCCCCGAAAGGGCCCCGCCGCCCACTCAACCAGAAGGTGTATCAGTGTCAACATCACTGCTTGAGCTTCACAAGGTCTCAGGGCTTGGTTTACAAACTTTTATTAATACAAGTAACTCATTTGCGTGCTCTTTTCTCAAATGATGTTTCTATTATGTTTGGGTTCAGTTGATGCTTTAATCCAAAGCAACTTTGGCATTTGGGCATTCTTGGTTGACTTCTTGTGATGCCAAGAGCACATTGTTAAATTGAGGTTTTTATCTGACAGACAGACATTGAGGGGATGTTTATTGGGTCGAAACTTACTCGGGTTTAATAATTTTTTTTGGTTGACTGGACCAGTTGTATCCACAATCTGCTTTACCCTGACTAATGTTTCGATGCAATGGCCTGCTGGATGTGCGTGTTTGCGTAGATGTTTCCTTACTCAGAGCTGCCTGGGAGGTGGGAGGTGTGGGGAAGCCTTATTAATCCTGACAGCCTGCTTCATTTTCGATGGTATTATTCATGCTTGCTGAATGGGCTGATAGTATTAGCTGTACTTTTATGGAATGCACACAATTGGGAGGACATTTCCTTTTTTGCAAGGAGTTAATTAGCCCTCATTCTAGCAGCATATTTAGCGTACAAGGACTACCCACTGGGTTCCTTGGGGAACCTATAAATAAACTACTGCCAGGTTGTTGTCACACTTTTCAGCCCGCCCAACAAACTCGGAGCAATTAGTCAGCATCATGTTTTGGGTTTGTGAACCCACCACAAGAACTCAGACCCAAATGAAATGAACAGAACTCGGACCTCTGGAAGTAGAACTGTTTGTTTTTTTATGTTCTTTGACTTTTTGACCATTTAAGTTTCTATAAATAACTCCAGCTTTTTTTCTCTAAATGGTGCAATGGACTGTACTTGAATAGCTCTTTTCTAGTCTTCCAACCCCTCAAAGCACCATTCACACACTGATGTTAACTACTCCTGCCTATCAGGAGTAGTTAACATTAGTTAAGAGGTTAACTTCAGAGGCACAGCTACGGGAGCAACTTTGAGGTTGTGTCTTGCCCAAGGACACATCTACATGGGCCAGGAATCGAACCTGCGATCATTCTAATTCAAGGACTACCCTGCTCACTGAACCAGTCGCCCTACTACTCCATGTAAAAAAAATATCGTGTAAGTATCTCATTTTCTTGAAATGGCAGTTCATTGTGTTAAAAGTCTGCCATTGTGAATGACTATTAGTTAATTGCAAAACAAATACGTTGTATGTGGTGACATCAAAAGCAATTCTCCCACCTACAATTCCACCAAATTCTGTTTTTAATATGAACACAACACATATTAGAAGTCCATTTTGGGACCTGATGGCACCATTTTCTGATACACAGCCAAATCAAGCTTCAAGTCCCCGTTGTGGTTTGTAAACTCAACTCGCTCCAGGTTCACGTGACCCTTTGCCATTGAATTTTAGCCCCCCAGGCTTGCCGTTAGGATGCACCGTTTGATCGGCCACCAATCACTGTGGACTGTTTAAAGAAATAAATGCAGTCCGGATGTAATGGTCATTTTTCATTTGCACACACCCCATGAAGCTTTATCTGCAGTATGAAGTCATTTCTCAGTCCCATTTCTATCATTTTGGTGAAAGGTGTGACAGACCACATTTCTACTCAAAAAACGATAATAAAAAATTTGGTTTTAGACATTTATTTACATGTAACTACCATTGTATGTATATATTCCACTGCTTTTGTGAACCTAATACCTTTGGTAAACCAACTTCTAGCACCAAAACGTGTTGTCAACATGAGTAAAGGTATGTTTTCACAAGATATATGAAGATTCTTTTTAAATCAAACTTTAATTTTTCAGCTTTAGATTCATATTATCACTTTACACTTTTGCCTTATGACAATTGTGCCTCATTATATAGATGGCTGAGATTGTTCTGCAATTTTAGATGTAACACATGGGTATGTATCTTATATGCAAGTGCCTTAAAAGGAGAATTTAAGAAATTATGTAAAATCGAGAAAAAGACTTAAGACCCTATAGGGTTAATGCTCTCTAGTCGCTGATCCCTGATAATGCTACATTTTGACGAAAAATCTGGGTTAAAATGAGGAGAATCATTGACATATAAGACACATGCCCCTTTTACGTGGAACTGGACACTATTCTAGCGTCTTTTTCAACCCTAAAAATTCCACTGACCCACAGAGTGATGAAGTTAGGAACTATAGTGTTGACAGAAAGAGGAATGAGGTCCCATCAGAGCTGAAGTGGACCTGAAACACAACTGAGTCCTCTTCCAAATGAACTGACAACGTAACGTTGCTCTCCCGAAGGTTTCTTCCCTTTTTTTCGCCCTGTCAAAGTGTGCCGACGGACAGAGGATGGCATATGTGTACGGATTGTAAAGCCCTGTCAGGCAAATTTGTGATTTTGGGCTAATCAAAAAGAAAAATAACTGAGTCCCTTTTCTGTTCACTATCCACTATCAGAGTTTTGTTTGTTTATAAAGGACTATATGAGAAAATACTCTAACCATCATAGTCAAAATGTATAGTTATTTAATTTATGTCATCTGAAAACAATATTTTACATTAACATTCTTTCGTAAAGTTGCAGTTAATTTACATATTGTGTAAAATGGAAATAGAAGGAGAACATATCCGTCTCCTTCAAAATTACCATAATACTTCAAATTAGCACCCAGGGCAAACATGAACTCAATAAATGGTTCTATCTATATTATTGGGTTCTGGGGCCTCCGAGGACCCCAACACATTGGTTTCATTTATTTTTAAACAGATAACAACGCCATAAAGTAATTAGGAGCAAACGGATTGACAAAATTATGAACAATTGGAATGATACTTTATTGTGTATTCATTACAGCTTTAGACACATCCAGGCACAATATTAAAATGTGATTTGTGTGTAGGAGGAATGCATTTTTAATACTGTTCCATGTTTCACCCTCATTTAACATGAGTAATAATAGCACAGGATGAAGTCACAAACAATTTGTGGACGAGATACTTCATTTTCAAATTCAATTAGCATTACCCAAAGCCTGTGAGCTTGTTTCCACACTTGCCTCGATGCATTATGCAGGACGATTAGCGGTTTTGTATAAATTAAATGTGAAAGCACAATGCAGAGCACCAACTTTGCAAGGGGATTGGGATTTGGACATCTTATGAAGATTGAGAATGTGAGATATGAATTCAGAATTTTTTTTAAAGCCAGCCGTGACTTTTATCTGGAGATGCACCGATTGCAATTTTCTCGACGGATTCCAATTTTTGTTTAAGTCCGATCTGCCAATTCAAATTTTTGCCAATTTCAGTTTTCTTTCTCGGAACTGTAATTGACTGCGAGGCTCCACACAACATGTTTACCACTGCCTCAAAATAGAGTAATAGAGTGGAAAATGACTCAATGCTATGCTTTTACTTTGATATTGTCATCGATAAGGATTATTTGCATTAAACACACAATTAAAATGATAAGGTAGGTAATGATTGTATTTTTTGATTAAAAAGATGATTACACGTATTAGTTTCAACTATGTATTACAAGCTGCTTAGAGCTAGTGTAAGGAGGTAAAACAGGTCACAATTCCCTCTCTAATATGAATACATATTTGTATTGTGTTGTAAAAATTATCTCCTTCCAAACAACTGTATGTATTTCAAGTTTCTCTACAAAAACTAAACTTTACAAGATAGCAGATGAACACATCATGATAGATAATAATTTACCTTACTGAGTAGAGCTTGGACACATGGAATGGTCAGCTGCGTTATAGCAGGACTGTGATAAGGAGAGACCCCGGGCTGTTGGCAGATGAGCCGGTCACTGTGATTACTCTGAGCACAATGATGGGAATGAATTACAATATAATAAGTGTCTGATTAAGTTCGGCCTATTTTGTACAAATTGCGAGCTTCATGTCTGCTTCACTCTCGATGAGGAACTTCCACAGCGTGTGGGAGTGTGTGGCGTTATACCGTCATGTGTGAGACACATTTGAAACATGAGATTAATCACCGGTCATGGTAGATCAGCTGAAAACCAGCTCTTTAAAGGCTATCCTTCAGTCTATTGAAAAAAAAACTAAACGTTTGAACACTGCGCTTGTGAGGTGACGGTTAAATGAGTGTGGGAGTCAATTATCTTAAATAAAAATCTAGGGTTAGATTGTTTTTCTAAAATCAAGTCTAATAAGAACAATGTTCTTCTTTAACTGCCGTTTGATACATCTTCGTTGCATCTTTCTTGAAAGACTCTGACAGTCTCCTTAGTTCCTGGATTCGTTAGGCTGGGGTCGTTAGGCTTGAACCTTCGTCTTGAACAGAGTCCAGGACCGTCTCGCATGTGTGATTAAAGCGGGAGACCAGCTCCTCTATGTCAAAATGTGGATTAAAGCCTTAAAGAAGCGGCGGTTAAAAAGCACCGAGAACTTGCTAGAAGACATAGATTTCATAACCTTGCAGGAACGTGTATGAGAGGAAGTAGAATAAAACTAGTTTAGATCAGACGCACAGATGTCTTTGTTCTCAAAGTTGCAGCGACTGAGAAGACTGAACAGAACTAGATCAAGGTGGCTCCTGGATTCTCTAAAGGAGGTCAAAGGATTCTTAAGCAAGGCAGCAGCCTTTGTATGTTAAAATAATTTTTAATAGAAATGTTGTCATATTTTGATATAAAATGGAATAAACTACATTTGCAGCCGAGTGTGAAGCGGCAGGGATGAGAGTTAGCACCTCCAAATCTGAGGCCATGGTGCTCTGCCGGAAACCGGTGGATTGCTCCCTCCAGGTGGGGACAAACTGCCTACCCCAAGCGAAGGAGTTCAAGTATCTCGGGGTCTTGTTCACGAGTGAGGGTAAGGTGGAGCGGGAGATCGACAGGCGGATCGGTGCGGCTGCAGCAGTAAAACAAGCGCTGTACCAGTCCGTCTTGATGAAGAGGGAGCTGAGCCGGAAGGCGAAGCTCTCCATTTACTGGTCGGTCTACGTTCCAACCCTCACCTATGGTCACGAACTCTGGGTCGTGACCGAAAGAACGAGGTCTCGGATACAAGCGGCCGAAATGAGCTTCCTCCGTAGGGTGGCCGGGCTCAGCCTTATGCCGTGTTCACACCGGACGCGGCGCGAATTATTGCGCCGTGTTCACCGCGGAAGTTTACTCCCGCTAGTGAAACGAGGGTGTTCACACCAAACTCGAAACATGGGCGTGACTTATCTCAGTCGCTTGTCTCTGTGAAAGGAGCTTTCATTTCCGCTATCGACCATGGAATAAATAACCACTAGTTTTGCTTTATACTTGTTGTGGAAGTACCAAAAAAAAACGGATACCGATTCTGCCATCCACCATGGAAATAACCACTAGTTATGCTTTATACTTGTTGTGTAAACTCCACATATGTCGGAACATCAAACTCCATGGTGTCTGGGTTCATAATATTATCCGTAGTCCCACAACAGCGTCTGAATGACGGCCGCTGCCAGCGCTGGTTCTGGCGAAGCAGCAGCAGTTTCATTCGGGACCGGCAAAACGGCGGTGATGACGGGCGGAGCTTCTCAACGCTGATTCTCAACGCTGATTCTTCACCCAACCCCGGATAAGCGGCTGATAATGGATGGATGGATGGATGGAATAAACTCTTGGATACACATTTTTTTTATGCTGTCCAAGTCAACCAGCACTGATTAAATATTAATCCATATTCTTTGATTTTGTGTACTGTTTAGCTGTAAAATTAGAAAGTTTAGGACCTAGCCGCCATATTGAAAACCATCAAGCCCAAAACAAGCTCCGCCCACAGGCTGGAGTGAACTTTCTCGTTGTAAAGTTAAATGGGACACTAAAATACGTTCCTGAAATACAGGAACATAATCTTGATTCATAGCCGCCTAGTTCGACAGTTTGATCGAAGCTTCATGAGCTGTGACTGCGTTAGAGACTCCTCTGCTCTGATTGGTCACTTTTCTTTTACCCTTTTAAAATAACATATGCCCAATTCCTTTTACCGCCTCCTCATACTTGCACCATATGTGCATTTAGTCACATACCGCGCTGATGTCGAATCGATATCCGTAGAGGGCAAAGAGTCTGCGGGCTTTTCTTACAGCCAATCAGCGGGAGCACCTGCTGATGCCAATGAGTAACGAACGTTCGCTAATGAATCTATATGCGCCCCGAACATTTCACCATGCTCCAGCTTTGCTCATATTGGATGACTGTAGATAAGATGGAGTACAGTAAACAGCTCGGCTGTAGTGATTGATCCTGTTCAATAATGATTAAAGCAATGCGCCGCATTTTACGCTTGTGTAATTTTTCAAGTAGTTCTTTCCCAGAAAAAAAAAAAAAACATCTTGGCGAAAGACGTGTGTTTCATAGGCAAGTGTCTTTTAGTTATGCAATTCAAAGCTTGTGAAAGCTTTTACATTTGCGTCATTTTTCAAAAAAAAAAGTGTTTTCGACTTAAACAGCAGGAGCTCCTCCTTCATTTTGTACTGCTCGGGTTCCATGCGTCTGCTTGCCTCAAACCCCTGAGTGTGATCATAGAGCCTGGTGTATTCCCTCGTAGCAAAGGCTCTGTGAAGCACATAACTATGCATTCCCGCTGGGTCGTGACCGAGGCAGGAAGCTCATCAATCTTCTTTTTTTCTTTTTTTTGCCAGTGATCTCAATTTGCCCAATCCGAATAGATGGAGGGTGGATTTTAAATCTCCTTTCGTTTTCCTCTTTCTCCAACCCCCTCCCAGCTCTACTCTCTCTCCATCAGCAGGCAGCTCTTCAGTGGACCCTTCGGCCCCTGGGCCGGCTGCCAACACCACTGTGATGATCAGGTGCTGCCAAGCATATGGCTTAGGACAGACTGGAGAACTTAGGAAGAATTTCCATTGTTCAAGTAAGTCTCCAGTTATCAGTTGTTACAGCTGTTTTTTTAAACTGCTGAGGTGTATATATTTCTGTTAAACAGGTTGAAATATGGCTGAGACTGAAGTTATACCCCTTCAATCAAAACCAGGTTGGGTGACGCCTTGTCCACTACGCCGATGAATCCAAGTTGCACAACTTTTGTAGTGGGGAGATAATGGATGATAGTGGAAGTATGTGTTGGTACTAAATGGTAAATGGACTGCTTTTCGAGGTCTTCCGACCACTCAGAGCTTTAAGACTTACGACCCTACTCTACCACTGAGCCACAGTCGGAAGAGATCAATAAACATCAATGAACACTTAACTGTGTGAACGTCTTACAAGGTGATGAAATCAAAATAATGAGATAAAAGATTTTGACATGAGAAAAAAATTATGAAATAAAGTCAAAATGTGTACTTACTGAATAAAGGTTATTCTCATAGATTACAACCTCTCAATCAGACGAACATGTGTTCCGTTTTTGTTTGTCACTTGCTTTGTATTTTACTGCTAGAAACAAGCTTCCCTTTGATAATATAAATCCTTATATTCTGTAGATATTCTTCATTGTATTACTCTTCATGTCTATTAAAGTTCAGGTTAGCGAGGTCAGTATAACACAGCTATGCAGCTGTTGTGTCTATGAAATGTCCAGTTCTCAAGGGAAGTTAGTCACACGCCTGCGCACTTCAACACCCACAACTGTTTATCAGTATATTGACATTCTGGAAGCAGACTGGTCGTTGCACGTTCCAGTCTTGTGAGAAAAGATGAGAACACGGGATTCTCCTCCTCTTGACAGGATAAATCGAATCAGATGTTAGGACGAGGCGAGACGAACCTGTGACGATAAACTGTGTATGAAAGGCCCCACTTCCGTGGTGGGGCAGTTGTTCTTTGACCAACCTGCGTGTTGGCTGTACCACTCACTGCTTTTGCAATTGCAGCGCTTACTACTTTACTTGTGATCATTTAGTAAATAAATTTAGAGAACGAGAGAAGTTGTTGAACTGAGTTCTTCCAGGCATCCAATAATTAACACACGCTATCACCTTCATGCATTGTCCATTGTGTCCCTGTGATGTAAAAGCATCAGGCGACATAGCATGACTGCTTCTGCCTTTGCTCATGGCTTGTCTGTGGACTTCAAAGCCAGAGACCAAGTGTCATGTCCTGTCTCCCACCACATCTCTTCCTATCCTTCACCACGACCCGAACCAAAGAGGAAGCAGATCACAAACAGCTCTTTGGAGTCATATTTTAAAATTTCAAGTACTTTTAAAAAGATGCGTACAAACAGATCTTTCCGCCTACGTCTGAAGAGTCTGTCTGAAGGAGCAGGAAGGGGCCACACAGGCAGAAGGAGGGTCAGGGATTTCCAGGAAGATGATTGTAATCCCTTAGAAGATAGCGATCTCAAACATTAGTGCAGTGGTCGGAGTCGCAGCACTCTGTGTTTGTTGTAGTGCTCATGGTGCCACAGGAGGATTCGGTCGAGGAAGCTTATGTTGTCTGAGGTTACAGCTTAGAGGCAGGAGAAAGGGGCTGTAAAGGAAGGTTGTGCCCCGTGGTTGTGAGTTGCAGCCGAGCCGAAATTCCCCGTTAAGCCTTCTTGCAGTGTTGTGGGAGTAATTCAATGATGTGTCAGCGAAGGAAGGTGCCCAGGGGATAACTGCAGTGACTTAACCACTCAATCAGCCAACATTGTCAAAAATATAAACTAGAAGGCAATACTGTACCCCGGGGGGTACGTGGAAAGTCCATTTGAAATAAATAAAAATGAGAGAAAATGTGCTTTCAACAAATAGATATATATTGACATACATTTAGGAGAAAAATAAACATCCAAATAAAATTTCAAATTTGTATAGCACTGATCTTTCGTAAAGCCAATGCTACGGTGGATGTCCTCAGTAAGCACCTCCCACCAACCTTACAGTGATAACATCTTAAAGCCATATGTTGTCATTAGGTAATGGTTTAACAGTTGAAATAATTGACTATTCTGTACTGAATATTTAAAATCTTATTTATAACATTGACATTTGTATTATTATTATTAACAACTTAGAGAAACATTGTGTGGAAAGTCCACCGGCTTCTCTTGCTTCATTTTCACTGTGGTCAAAAAATAAGTTTGCTCTCCCTGTATTAATGGCACCATGAATTACATTAATATACCACAATAACACCATATGACACATACAATATGCTAACATGCTGTCACGTATATAGAGAAAGCAAAGATAAAGGGCTCAAATTCTATTTCTCACACTCTTTGTTAGCTCAAACCATTTGTGCCTTTGATGTATCAATGTATATCATTTTAGTAAAAGCAGTTAGAAAGTAAAGACCACACTCAAACCTGATGGTGTGGCCCTTGGCCAATCAATCGTTTACTAAAAGCTATGACTCATCATGTAAGTACATGCTGGAGAAGAAAAAAAAGCAGAAACTGTATTGTACGGCAACAAGAGAAACGATGACACATGGTTGTAATTTCATGGTCTGTCCGTGCCTCTTACAAGCAGCACTTGTTGACAGAGCTAAGCAAAGTGAATAATCTTCAATCTTCTCACTGCGCCAGCTCAACAATCTCTATTGACTCTCAATTTGGGAGCAGATTCGGTTAGTCTGAGTAATATGACAAGATGGATAAGTGGATGGCTGTTGTAGTCGGAGCGGTGCTGAATGTTGCAGTCCCTAAGCAGGAAGATGCTTTACAATGATGGTATATTCGGAATAATCCAATACTGCTTTCAGTGGCACTTTATTAAACCCAGTTACTACCGTAGTCGAGTGAATTAAACATGCTGTCTAGTTCTGTCAATGTTGGAGTTATAATAGTGTAATGCTTAAATGCCAGTTCCTCCTATTGATATTGGAATCTAACATACTTGTATAAATAGATTGATACACAATTTTGTCATTGATTAAAAACAGCAGTAGCTCCAAACTAACAGTTTAACAGGGTCAGTGTAAATGATGCTTTAAAACACAGGAGAGGTGTGACAAGGCGATAAATAATGACGAAAAACACTTAACTGTTGGAGTTAAACTGAAAGCATCGGTTGAGAACAGGAAACCTAAAGTTTAACATTTTCTAGCAAGCTTATATTTTTGTAGCTTCAGGTATCTTCTTAATATTACTTCCGTGAGATGGTGTTATTGTTATGATGAAAAAATAACTCAAGTTGCAAGCTCCAGGTCAAAATAAAAGTATGTATACCATATTGCTATGTTTACAGCCAGATGTCTACTTTTTACAAATGTGTTTTTGTGATTTTGGGCTATACAAAATAAACTGAATTGAACTGAATTGAATGAAGGCAATACGTTTACAGTAAACCACAATGAGGTTGGTTTATGGCTCTTATTATCTTCCTGCTTCTTCACACTACATTTTGTTTGCACGCCCTTTGGCGTTTCGGAGAGGCATGCAACCAACAGCGCGTTGAGCGTAACGCCCTTGTGCGTGCTCGTAGCTCGTCGCCATCTGCGGAGACTCACGCTGTACGGTGCTGTGCGCAAGTCAGCTGTGGGCTTGCTTATCTGTCTGAGACCTCTCCAGACAGAAGCAGAGTCACTTGCTGAGAGCTGCCGCTGCAGTCTCTCAGAGTATGTTCAGCATCTCTCACTCCCTTGCTGATGTTGACTCTTATCGCTGTCCCTGTTCCCACTCCTAAATGCCCCTTCCTTTGGCAACCTTAGCTGTCCGGGTTATCGCTCACCCGGGTGCGTGATGGTACTCACGGAAGCAGACGTATGACGTGACAATTGGTAACCACCCTGACAGTATTGGTATCGGTGCATCCCTGACTTATGGGTTGAGACAGTATTTATTTTAGCTTTTGATGTGACAAACCCAGAAGTGCAGCAACAGCTGCCCGACATCTGCTGCTGAGGCCTTTCTGCTCTTTCAGTAAATGGACATTTTCAAACCCATTTATTCTACTTGTCTGGGTGAGACAACTAAAGATATTAAGCTGTCCAACCCAAACTAGAGCTCTCTGTCGGGGGAAGATAAACCAAATCTGACTGACTGTTGACTTTTAGCTGTTCTGCTGATTGCCTACTCTGCTGTTCTCCATGATGCAAACCAATCCATGGAGACATTTAAAAGCTGGGAAACTCTTAAAAGAAACTTTTTGACTTCTTGGAACGAAGCGCTGAAGGATGCACTGAGCTGCAAGTACTCTC
This sequence comes from Myoxocephalus aenaeus, assembly GCA_038501785.1. Lineage (NCBI taxonomy): Eukaryota > Metazoa > Chordata > Actinopteri > Perciformes > Cottidae > Myoxocephalus > Myoxocephalus aenaeus. The sequence continues at coordinate 3,709,289 of JBAMJR010000059.1, read as the reverse complement.
TCAGCTATATACTGTGGCAGCTATTTATAAAGCAATGCTAGTGGCATGGCTAAAGGGATGGCAATGCCTCTTTTGGGTCTCAGGCCACCACCTTAGTTCAGAATAGAACATCTCACAGCTAGGTTGTGTGTATCAGGGGGAAATAAAATGTTGGATGGCTTGCTTTGAAATTTCAACTATCATGATTTCCTGACTTTTCATTTAGCATCGCCAACAGGTCAAAATTCAAATTTGGCCAATACTGTGACTGGACAGGCTGCAATTTTCTTGGCCGATTCCAATTTCAGATTTTTCTGAATGAGCTGCCTATTCAGATTTTCTTTGTAAGAACTATAATTGACATCAAGGGGGTCTGTTAGAAGAAAAACGTATTTACTCTTAATCAACGACTGTTTCACAGTTATATTATTAATCATAGACTGTGTAAAGGCTTGTGGCTTCACATTTGACCTACTCTCCTGTTTAAACATACGTATGACCTTCTGATGGAGTCTTGAGACAGTGGATGCCTACATGTCTCTGTCTGAAGAACGGGGTGTTCCTTGTTATCATGTGACCATGTCGATGCAAGCGAATCTAAAGACGTCATGAGAGCTTCTGTGATTGTGTCATTAACTGTATTTAAGAGGTAACTCTCTGCTCATTCATGGAGCAGTCCAGGATACGCAATTGACATATCATGTTGTGATTCTGACTCTGTTCCTTCTTCGAAGAATAAATGTTCCTGATCAATGATTTTACCTCAAGGTGTCGTGGGAATTTTTCTATCAGGGTCTAACTATGTACCACCATCCCAGAATGTCCCCCAAAACACTGTTAAACCATCCTGAAGTCAATGTAAGCAAACACAACTTCTAAATCTTATCCTTGTTCCTTGGAAAGTGGCAGGCAAGCTGGAATTGCCTTTTTCCAGTGTTGTGGGCAGCCACGTGCACAGATAGACCCCTAGTGGTGCTCAAGCACCTGCCCTTTTGCCCTGGATGAGAAAAGTGCCCCTTCTGCTGGAGACCAATTTTTTTCTTTATTCATCAGTATTTAAGAATACAAATTACTCTCTCTGTCATCAATTCCCCCCAAATGTGTTTTGATATCTGACGGGGCATTTATTTGAGTTCTTGTGAGAATTTCGCCCCGACATGCTCACGAGCCCCCGCCGCGCCCCTCCCTCCCTTCTCCTCCTCCTCCACATAGCGCTCATGCAGTGCTGAGCACCAAACGGGTGCAGCTACTTCTGACCCGCAGCATTAGACAAACAGGTAATGACGTGTTTGTTCAATCCCCCGACATTGTTTGGTTATAAATTAACCACAACATGAGCGGCGCTGAAAACATTACGTCGCAACTGGTCCGACGTTTCCTAAAAAAATAAACAAACAAAAAACTCACGAAATCCGTGATTTCAGCTGTTTACTGGCGTTTGTCATGTTTAATGTCGTTCGCGGAGCCGTTTTCAGTCTTTCACGAACCTTTGCATGGGCAAAAAAAACAAACCCTGTGCTTTTATTTTGAAGGGAATTTTTAATGCAGCAGAGTGCCGTTTATTCAATTTCTGTCATATGCATTGAATGTGCTGTAACTCGTTGTTCATTCTGGTCACATGACCTCTATTGCTTCTGTCCATCCGGGGAGAGGATGAAGGTTTCTTCCTTTTTTCCCTGTGAAAGGGTTTTACTATCTTTTCCTGATCTGATGTGAGGTCCCGGGATGCTGATGTGGCCCGGGGTGAAAATGAGTTTGACACCCCTGCTTTAATTTATCCAGAGCAGAGTTTTGCTAAGTTTAAGTTAGAATATTTTTTTTTATTGCATTTGGTTATACAATATGGCCTTGTTTTGTCTGTTTTTGCCTGTTATTCATTTATTTATTCAATTTGATAATTTGAGTTAGTTTGTTAACAAAAATAAATATATAAGTTGAAAATATCCTACTGTGTCTTCTTATTTATTTATTATTATAATTTTTAATTTCATAAATAATTTTGGCGATGGGTGCCCCTTTTTTTGGGTTTGAGCACCTGCCCCCCAAAATGTCTGTGCACGTGCCTGGTTGTGGGTGTAATTGAATGATGTGTCAGTGAAGGATGTAGGGACTTAACCATTCAATCAGCCAACCTTGTAAAAAAAAAAATAGAAGACAGCTTGTTATTCAAAAGAGGTAAGTTAACTTACACAAAAACACACAATTCAAAAGCTAACCAAATAAAGTAGTTTTAACTATATATTATAAGTTGCTTAAAGTTAGTGTAAGAAAGTTAAACAGGTCACAATACCCAACCTATAATATCCATTTGATATTTCTGTAAAACATCTCTGTAATAATATACCTGATTAACAGCTGTGCAGCCAAGCCCTTCTCAAGGCTATGGCTTCAAAAACCTTCTAAATGGTTATCTTCTCTTATGAAAACATTTTAAAACTTAAGTGACTTATCAACAACAGCTTTTAGCCGGAATCAAAATCGCACATGATCGACGGCACCAACACGCCATGCATTGTGGCGCAGTGTTTGAAACCTTCTGTTTCAAACACATGAATACTGTTATTGGGATTTTTCACAGAGTCATCTCTTCTCACAACATTTTTAACTGAACATCGAAATAGAATTTGTACTCGAGTTTCCACTTGATTTTTCATTTTACTGTGCCTTTAAATTGGATTCATCCCTGGCAGAACCCTATTATGTTCATGGTACACAACAAAAATATGTGCGAGGATATTGAATGAATTTGGAGAAGATTGAACAAGCAGGCAGGCATGAAGCACTGTATCAATTTATTGTCGGAGACCGAGCCATACCTCAGTGTCAATGACAGTGCAAGTGACAATGAAATATGTAATGGCATTTAATGTTGAATAGAGTCCTGCGAGGGGAAAAAGATGGTGAGACTTCAAATGTGGCTCTCGCAAGATGCCTTTGTGCTGTGTAAAAATTCCCAGCTCAGGGTAGAACTAGTGGATGAAAAGATGGAAACATAAACACTGCATGTTTCTAAGGATGGCTCAGTATATGAGAAAACATTTTAATCTCAGATGTCAGCGTTAGATACTGTCAAATAAGGAAAAAACTGGCACACGCAGACGTGTGGATGAGCATCGCCTCTGTTCCTTGTAAAGATTTAGCACCTTCTAGTTGATGCAAGCTTTTTGGCTGTTATGGATACCATCTAAGCTACGGCATAATATGGCTAGAGAATTGGATTTTTTTTTTTAGCATCAGCCGTATGTTATAAAGCCTGATCGTTATACTAACATAGTTGAGTAGACAAGGTGAAACCTGCTAACAACTGTGAATGCAAATACCGCCAGACAGAAGCTTGCATAAATCAATTAATTAATTTCTATTTGAAGACAAAATAAAATGACTCTGAGGCTAATTGTTTTACATGCTATTTAATGTTCGAACCAATCTAATTGCTCTAATCAACCTTGCAAGCATATGTTTTCAGAAGACAAACTGTGAAAAACTCCAACTGTACGGTTAGCTGAAGTTTAGCGATGAAAACAGAAAAAAAAAGGAGAAAACAGAGTCGGTAGAGACCAAAATTGAGGTAAAAAGAGAGAAAACATGTTAGCGAGTATTATGGTAGTAGCTATGTATGGATCAGCTTGTTGTGATCTTTTTACGGGCCCCTGGTTAAAAAAACAAATGAATGCAGCTTTAAAGGTGCCTCTTACACAATTGGGAACACTGTATTCTCTGAGGTTAAATGCTTTTATTAGTGATAGAAAATTGATACCCTTGTATTACAAAACTTTCAGTCGTTTCGACCCTTGGGTTCATAGCATGGAACGGATTGAACAAATTAAAAAAAGTAGCCGGTAAGATTTTCCTTGAGCAACATTCTTCACTCTCAGACATTATTTGATTAGATGATAGATGTGTCGGGCAAAAGGTAAAAAAAATATCTGCTAAGCCTTACACAGAGTTAACGCTTCCTTCAGGGTGGAGGAATAGTCTCGCCAGTGTGGCCAGCAGCAAACCCGCCAACCGAGGACAGACTGAGATCCAGCTTTAGTGCCACGGATCCGCTGGTCGCAGCTGAGAGCCGACACCGACACCACTCTGCTGGGGGCCCAGGGGGCCGCTGGAGGGAAGGGAGTCACGGGAGAACTAGACCTGATATGAGGAGACTGCAGTGAAGGTTTTCTTGGACACCGGTACTCGGAAACACTGCCACTCACAAAATTAAACTTCCTCATCGTAGCTTTAATCTGTGACATTACCTTTGAGTCCACTTTATTGTGTCTGCTTTTGCCACGCTGCAAGTCTAATTACCCACATGGGACCATGAACATTGAACTGAACCAAGATGGCGTCTTCTTTTTTTTGTTGCCTTAAAATGATTGCTCACAGGCCCATTTCCACGTAAAATGAGATCCCTAAGCTTACCCAAATTACTAGAGTCCAGGTGTAGTCCTTTCAGCGTAAGTATCGGGAGGGTTCAATCACACCAATAAACGCCATTTATAAAGACAACAGTTCAGTCCGTAAAATGCAATCAGATCGTTTCCGTGCAAATTTGCAACTAATTACAAATTGTTGCAAAAAGTGTGGATCTTTTAAGGGACCAAAGATAACTGTGGCCTTGTTGTCGTTCATAAATTTTTTAAATTTAAGAGTAATTGCATTTCAGGCAAAACAATGCCATTTAGTACCACTTAGTATGTAGAACATGGTTCTTCCAACTAATCGGAGTGCAATGTAATTGTGAAACAGCACTCAAAGTCGGAATGGAACTTTGGCGAAGAAACGATCGCATCTGCGACACTTTTGCACTAACTGAGCAAAGGACTCTCACAGCTGCTCAAAAAGTAATGAAGCTTGAGTGCATTGTCTTGTTGTGCCTCTGGTAAATCGATGCCCTCAACCATTCATTTGGAAGAAATCTGGTCCCTTGTTTGTTTCGCTCAAGCAACATCAGCGACAACATTCGCATGTTGACAGAATGTACCACTCTAAGCTTACCGTTTTAACTACTTTACTCTTATGTATGCATCTAATTCCCCGACACAGAATTACCACTCATACTCCGACCTATCTCCCTTCCCAAAGACACACTTACTGCTCTGCGAATCAAACCAAGTATCATAATCAAGTAGTGATTACTAGGTTACTAGTAGAGGTTACTGTGTCGTTGGGAGTTGGGTGTCTTGGATCGTACATACCAGCGAATCGTCAATAGTCTATGGAGAGAACCGTGACAACAAAACTCACACAGACTGCGATTGCCTCTTCATTAACATGCTTCTCAATCTTGATTACAATTTCCAGAGCGATGGATATTCCTTCAGAATTCAGCGATTCAATGTTTTGAGCATGGACTGAAATACGCCGCCTGAGATTGATGTCTCTAATTAGGGAAGGAAATGTGGTTTTCTAAATAGCTCTCAAACTCAAGATGTGTGTGTGTTTAGATTAAACACACAAGGAGAAATGAAACTAATTGCACTTTCCGTAATATATTAAAAATATTACAGGAAATAGAGCACAATTCGGAACAAAACAAAGCAATTTGGATGCAGAAATCATCTGTTAGTACTTCTATATGGATATTAATGGCAGTATAACTAGCAGTATGGAACCGCTGTGTATTAAACATTAATAAGTAGTTATTTCTTTCTTTTGTGTTCACATGAATAATTTCACTGTTCCTTTTCCTCTGTTGATCATGGTCACCTGAAAGATTTAAGTATTATCTGCACTATTTTTCCTTCTTATAACACACGCAGTTTTTCAGTCCAGTGAAATGTAAGATGTCAATACCCACCCCCGTGTACGGGCCCTTAACCAATGCTTTAGTCCCGTATCTTTTGTAAATGTTTTAAAAAATAAACAGTTTTAGCCCATCTCCATGTGGATCCACACACAAACCTGCACAAGCACAACAAAGAGCATTATTGTCCCAGCCAAACGCAGCGTGTATACGTACGAGGGCAATAATGCGCATTATGAATTGGCTGCTGGCTGTCACCTCTGCTGCCTGCTATCGTGGCCAGAAAGCAGGCAGCAGCCCCCGGGGGTCCTTTGTTCTCTCGGATGTTAGCTCTGTATAAACATTGGGCTTGCTAACCTGCACTTCAGAGGATGCCACCAGCTTTTTAGAAGCAAAACAAAAAGCAATGGCATGCAGGAATAATATTTATATGAGAACCACAGAACTGAATCACGCACAAACAGGAGGACAGATGTGCACGCGCACACGCATGCACACACACACACATTTGAGATGACGCTCAAGGAAATACTTGCATCCAAACAAAGCACATGCACACAGTTAGCTCTCACTGTGCGCTTGTTGTTCAGTTTGTGAGAAACTAACAGGGGACAGAGGAACTCCCGGCAGCCTGGAGGGGATGGTGGGCAAAGCTTAACACAGCGGATTTCTTGGCGGAGGAAGACTGCCTCCTGCCAAACTAGCGATGTATTTCAAGCTACGGGACGCCACAGGAAGCATCTCGTGTTTTGATCTCCCATTCTTTTTTTTTGTAATCCGCTTGTGTGCAAAAAAAGCTGAAGACAACTCGGTGACTCACGTCCTGATGAACTCGTCAGCGTTGGCGTGAGCGCAAGCTGTAGCATAATTTGATCTGTTAACTGACTCATCAGCACCTCGTACATCTGGGAGACCTTGTTGGAACGTATGATTCCCTCCGTCAGTCAGAGTTTTTAACGGAAGTCATTTCTAAGCTTCTTTGAATGTTTGCAACTGATTATCAGGTCACTGATGTAGGTCAGTGATTACATGTGCACCGTGTAGTCCCTGGCAACATGCTCACAAAGAAACAGGCTGTAGATTTTCACCTTCACTGGGTCCATAATATCCACATTTACAAAGTTTAACCTCTTAAGCATCAAGAGCCCCAGAGCGCACTAAAACACCCCGCGCCCATTATCAGACGTACAAAGAAAAACAGTTTTCCTTTGACGTTTCCTTCACTTTCTCCACAACCACATCGTTGTTTAACTTCATTTAAAGTTCTACAATACCGCAAAACCACTCATAAGTACCCTTTACAATAATAAAGACATCTCCGTAACCGTCCGGACTTGTAGGAGTCTAACAAAGCAATCCAAATCCATTTTAGTCCACTATTAATACCTTAAAATTCCCAAAACGTCCGGAGAGTTGTTTTTCTTACGCCGTCTCACGTTTCTGGGTCCTGCGGTCCTCCTGTTTTGTTTACGATCTTGGAATCACGTCAGACAACACCGGCGGAAGCTACTTTAGGGCCTGTTCTTTCCAAAAAGGTATGTTATTAGTACGTGGGACCTTGGGAAGGGTCTGAAGCACACATTTTGAACATGTCGGAAACCGCTCGAAAAGCATTTTTGGCAAATCTTGCTTAGATCATGCTGGTTATTCATAGTTATGATCAAAATATGTTATAAAAGTGATTTTTAAAAATATATATAAATTCTTTTCACAAAGAAATTCTGAAAAAAATGATATAAAATAATAAAGTATTAGAACTAATTTGGGGTTCATACGACTACTTGAACTACTTGAACACGGTGAACTTTGAGAAGAGCCCCCATATGGGTGGCATGATGCTTGAGAGGTTAAAAAGCCAAGTACCAATTAACAGCAATAAAAATAGGCAACATTTGAGTTAACTGCTATCTGCTACTGGAAGGTCCTCCTTGAGGCTGCCGCACATTCTACTATCCTCCTGGCGGAGGGGGAAGTGTGAGGTTTCTAGTTTCTGCAACTTCGGATTTAATCCAATAAACAAACTATCAAAACGTACACAAAGTATTGATTTATTATAGTAAAAAATATTCTATTATTGCACATCATTCTGTCAGTTGCACAAACATTTGCAAGCACGCAGGCCGTGTTTCTCGTGGGGTTTAAAACTAGAGTTAGATGTCCATACCTGGTTTGGAAATGACGTCGTATGACGATTTGGGGTTGTTGTTTTTTTCTTTTGATGTACCGGCTTTTGCATGAAGGAAGTTGGGGAAAAGCCTGATGCTACCTTTGGCAAACTAAATGTGTTGCCAGTTTTGTTTGAGAATTAATTATTAAAAATGGTAATTGGGGAGAGTTACCTGCCAGTGTAGATTAAAGCAACAAGTAAAGAGAGAGACTGTTTGCTTTGATTCTAGAAAAGTTCAAAGGCATTGAAAATCCCTGCAAAGCGGCTTTTATGAAATACCCCACAGCGAGAGAAAGGAAGAGAAAATACACATTTTCATCATCCCTTTTATTTCTTTATTTAATGAATAAAGCCCAGCTGCGAACTGTCCAGAAAGGTTTTTCTGTCTTCTAAATTGTGCATGCTGGGATTGGCCACAGGCTTATTTTGGCAGGTCCTTTACATTTCTGAGCAGCCTTCAGCGTAACGAAACACACCGACGTGTTCAGTACTTGGGTCTTAGATGTTGCGCTGAGAATTGGCGTAATTTATTTTGGACAATGTAACTCTGCTTGGAATTCCGTAACGTCATCAACATGAAACAATTAAATATCCGGAGCAAAGGAGCAGCACCAATGAGGCAATGTTTCAAGTCCAAAGGAACTATTAACTTTAACCGGTAGATGCATTTAGATTAGGGAGGCGGTGGAGCAGTCTATACGTATCACAGTATCCTTGACCACAGCTGATTTAAACCGCTTCTCCCACAGTTCATTAAATCCCTGCAGCCATCTGAAGGCAGCAGGACACATATGTTAATAAATCTGCCAGAGGCCAGAGCATAATGCCATTAACCACTGCTGTCCACTGGCGTTACCTTCTTTACATCATGTACACATGATACCGGGACGCGACGAATAAACCACACACTACACCTCCACACACATTAATTATGTGACCTTTTGTGATCCCCTCCGCTAAAATCATTCCAAGGTTTCCCTGCCACGGTGTCAAATCTTTGGCAACAAAATGTCAGCAACTTACACTTATCAACTTATCAACACGTTGTCGTGTCTTCCTCTGGGGCCAATCTGCTCTTGCAAACTTATATTTGCCAGTAAAACTACAAACAAAACCTGTGACTCCAAAACAAATTCAGAATTCAACAGATTGTGCTTTAATTCAGTTCATGGAAATTAATGACTTGTTTTTCACGTTCAGATGATGAAAAAATTCTAAAATCCCATGTGTAAACCGTTTGGCATCTGCCTTCCTCCGTTGCTGCAGTATATGAAGACACAGAACATTATCTTCAACGTCCTGTTACATGTTTACTGCCAAAAGAGGAATATAAATATGTATACATACATCAATATATATATATATATATATATATATATATATATATATATATATATATATATATATATATATGTACACACATAGACATACATACATACAGTATGCATATTTGTTCAACTCACTGCACTGCTGTCTGGAAGAAGGCTGATGCTTTAATGTTGAACTGGTGGTGTTCTTATTTTTATTTTTTTACACACAACCAACATGAACAAAATGATGATGGAGGATGCTGTATGAAAAACCAAAAGACAGATGGGAGTTGAGGCTTCACATTTTGACTTGACTTGGTCACCTTTACCTCTGAGTGGATTGAAGGAGTTGGTGAAAATGGCTATGGACAGTTGCTCCTTCACCTTTTCATAAGCATTTTCTCGGTCCGTGCCAGTCACCTTCTCCTGTGTACAGACTGTCAAAATTGAATTGTGTTTTCATTGTAGAAATATATAAACTCTTTCCATTTAGCGACCTTGTATGCTTTTCACATTCTGGCGACTTTGGTCCTTTTTCTGAAATGTTTATACCATTTGGAAACAGTCCAAAAGACGACAAATGGTTTGACCTTGAAAAATATAACTAACTTAGTATCTGAGCCGTCTGTCCATTCGTCCTGATATTCAACAATTATATTCTGCCATTTCAGGTGACTATGTAATGACAACCAATGTTCCCTCTAATTTTTTCCGGCACTGAGCAATTTCTTTTATTTCTGAGCGCACATTTCAGCACTGTGAGCAATTCGCAACCACGCGACCTGCCGAAAATGACCAAAAGCCTGCGTTAGCCATAGGGGATTCAAAGAGATGACAGCAAATGCATCAATATGTATACAAGGTTGATATTTATTCAATATCCTTTATAATGGCTGGACTTTGGGAACATTTTAATGATGGTGTTTTACCAGTCAGTTTAGTTGAACTTAAAGGATCTTTGTTGAACTTCAATAAGGGGAGGTTATGACTGGTTCACTGGTTATGACTGATAATGATATATATAAAAAATAAAAGTGTCAAAGGTGTTTAGTCATTTCTCAGCAGGTACAACATTTAAGTGGAACTTCATTGAAAGAAAAATGCTAATGCAGTGCTTAACAATAATTATAGGCCTATTAAATTGACATGGTGTCATTTTTCCTAAAGGTAGCCTATATAAACAATTTAATAACTGGAGTGGTTTGCAACAAACTAGGCTACAAAACATGTAATTTGAATGTCATTGAGGGAGATAGGCCTATCTGGCTATGTGGCTCATCTTGTCTGCAGGCCTATGGAAGACACATGTCTCTGAAGAACAGCATCTGAAAAACAGGTTAACCAAAAGAGAAACACGTTTTCCCACGAGCGAACTCTCCTTTCGCTTTTGCCTCCGAGCAGAATTTGCTTTCTTCATATATAAATATGTCTGAAAGTTTCATCCTACCTGTGTCAGTTTGGACTATTTCATCTAGCCACTCATGTTTAAATGTTAGGCAGACCTTTTTCTGGGGCACCTGCTCTGCCTTTCTTTTCACCATGGTATCTATAACTGCTGGAGCAGGGCCCACCAAGAGTAGCCTAAACAGCGCCGGCCCGAGCTCATGTGGCGCTCTAGGCGAGCTTCACTCCTGGCGCCCGGAGGAGGACAGCGGGGGTGGGGGGTGCTAACGGAGGCAGAGCGCTAGCAGAGGTACAGAGCGCGCATGTCGAGAAACGGGACGCTGATTGGCCAAGAAGACTCGACGCGTCAAAGATCTTCTATTGCAGAGATGGCTCACTCCTATCTCAGAAACACTGGCGCAAAAAAGATTTTTAACCCCTGAAAAAAAATCGTTTGCGCACGCGCGCAGCTTAGAGGGAACACTGATGACAACCCTCTCCTACAAAATGTCGCTCTCGTACATCTAAACTCCACTGAGTAATTCAATTGAAACAAAACAAAAACGCAACAAAATGAATTGGTTATTTTGATGCAAATAGGTCTCACTCCCAACCCGTTAAATACTAATGCGTGATCAGTGGCCCGATGCTTCAACCTCTGACGCTCCAGCTACCCGTCTAACCACTCCTTACATGCATAGAGTCTTTTTAAGATAAACTCATATATTCACAGGAAATGTACATTTGCGTGTTTTAGAAGTTTACATTGTGGTTTAAGATACGTCAATGCTTCAATGTCAATGTGTCACACTGGTCTCCTGGATCAAAGTCCTTGGTTTGTTTGACCCACCTATCAACACCCAACCTCCCTGCGCAGACTCTTGGGGGAACATGATTAGAAACGTAATTATGATACGTCAAAAAACTAACTTGATCTGGGAGAAAATATGCTTCTAATGCAGAAACCTGGCTGAATGAGAATGAGTATTACTCCTGATGTTGCATCTCTGCGTAAACAGAAGAGGCCTCATGCACGGGAAAAAAACCTCTGTGGACAATTACAAAACGGTGTCACCTCTTGGATGTCGTTTGTCCAGAAGTGGCTCTGAAGCGTTTGGCCTCCTCTCTGGTTCAGAGACAAGTTCTGTTTCGGAGCCCGTTGTTGTACGTAGAGTTTTCCCCAGATGATTGATGCTGCTGTTGACCGCTCTGTCTGTGCTGCAGGAATCTAACCACTGTGACATGGAGATAAATTGCCTCTACTGGTTCAGCATAAAGAACGTGTGTCTTTATTCCATTTTTACCCCAAAAAATCTGAACGTCCTTTGCCTCAGGAATGACCCTTTTCTAATTTTCCACATATATGCATCGTTTCACCTAGATCTCTCGAACACGAAAAAAATAATAAAATAAAATGTTTATATATAAATATAGTGTATTGTGTATTAGGCGCCACTCCTCTGCTATTTCTGTCCATTTGTTGAAAGTGAAAGTGGTCTGTCAACGCTTATTTCGGAGGTATATCTGAGGGCTTTGAACGTGACTGCGCTTGACAAGGTCTGTCATCAAATGTGTAAAAGGGTCGGCGGTATATAATACACATGCCATTGAAATGAAAAATGACTCCCCAACCCTCTTGAAGTTAAACACTGTACGCTTTACGTTGACAGCACAAGGTGAACAATCACACGGTTCCCCTGAAATGCTTAGCGTTCATTTTTCAACCAGGATCGAGAACGGCAAACGTCTCTCCACACCTGAAAAATAAAATTAAAAAGGACACGTGGCACGCACACACACGCTGGAAAAAAAAAAAAGCTGAGTAAGCAGATCCTGAAGTGGGTGACAGAGAGATAAGCCCGGGGCTTTGCTTGCACTGTCATTAGCAAAAACATGTACACTCATTCATGCACTAATGATATGCTGCGAGATCCATCTCCGCTCGCGCTTTCACCGGAAAATATTGAAATGCATTTCAATTTTCTATGTTTTACCTAAATGAATTGTTTCACGTCAACGCGGGTGTCGTGGCTATCTGTAAAAGCCCGCGTCCCAAGTCACACCAGGTAACGCTGTTATCAACTCTTTTTTACGGGGTAAAGAAAGGGACTCTGGAGGGCATTTCAAAGACATCAATCTCTTCCCACCGTTTAAAGGGACCCGGGCAGGGTGGGAGTCCTGCTCCGAATTTCCCCCCGAGGGCAATCATTCCGTAGAGTAATTTCACTCCCACTCTCGCAAACTATACAGAGTCATATGCAAATTTAACAAGGATTACATAAATGTTTCTAAATTCGAAAGCACTTCCCTTGGAAAAACAATTTTACAGTATCGCCCCACAACACAGCGCCTGACAGCTTGCAATAATAAGCTGCAGGAGAACACGGGAGCTGTTGTTTTAGCTTGTGCCTATCTGAGGGCTCGCTAATGTAATTTTAATGCATCCATCTGTGCATTAATGGAGCATAATGATGCAAACAAAGGACGGACAAGTAAAGTGCGGACAATTACAGAGTTTATGATTGCATGTTTATGAATAATGTATTTTCAGGAAATGTCAGAAATAGTTGAAGTGAAAAACAGGGATACAATAAAGGAAATTTGTGGAACAAAATGTATAACCTGAGGTGGGAAGGAGAAAAGCAACAAAACAAAAATATTTTGTCCGTACTCGAAAGGCAGTAATTAGGAATCTTCGCTTTTCTATTCTATTTGATCCGGTCTGCAGTAGCTGCTGTAGTTTGTCAAGTGCTGCATAGTATTGACTGTTATAAATACAAAAACACGTGCCTTTTAGCAACGGGGGAAAAATCATTTTAATGATAAACCTGTCAGCCCTGCAACGATTCAAAGACACAAACAAGAACGCAGTCAGTAGAGGGAAAGAAAGGCACACAAATCGCTCCAGTTAGCCGGCAATTTTCACAAGCAGAAGTTTGGCTGGATCGACGGCAGTCAGGGGTTATGTAAGACCATTAGTATAAAAGGTGGACGGATGGCGGCTCCAGGGGAAATGTCATTGGGTCTCCATGATAATGGGAAGGTGAAAAATAAAATAAAACTACTGATCCGCTCGTTCAAATGTGTGATAGTGCAAAGAGAGAACTCGTGTGTTATTCAAATACATCTATGAAGTTTCAGGAATGCAGGCAAACATAAGAGGGTGCATTAGCTTGTTTTTGTTTTCAAAAAATCCTCTGTAGACATAAAATGTACTCACATTTAAAAAATGTAATCCATCAAGGACATGGCCATTAGCAAAAAGAACTCATTCAATATCAAATTAGTTCAAGGCTTGAAGATGTTTCCTTCATTTCTCTCGGCTTTTTCTATTCAGCAAGTTTCCTTCATTTCCCCCAACCTTACACTCCTGAACTTGAATTATTGACTATAACATAACCATGAATTCCGTAATTATGCTTTTGTTGCCACAAGTGGACTTATAATGCTGTGTTCACACTTAGGCTGGGAGATATGGAGGAAATAAAAAATCTCAATATCTTGAACCAATAACTCGGCATTGTACGGTTGACCATTTGTGCCGTAAACAAAATATTTACTATTCAATACGATATTCAACATGTATTCAGTTGAGTACTGCACAGTACTGTATTCAGTAGTGTTCAAGCTTTACCCACTGTATCTATCTATCAGGAACCCAAAATAAACGGATGTCGTTGTGATTGATCGCATCAAAAAGGATTAAAAGGATGCCGAAATATCTTCACGTCATGACGCTGATTTACAAAAATCAGAATTCACGCTTTGCTATCCGCAAGACATACAACTTTTTAAATGTTTGTTCTCTGAGCGGCTTTCCACCCAAACGGTAAATGTACAGCACACACAGACACAGACACAGACACACACACACACACACACACACACACACACACACACACACACACGGCGGGCGATATTCATGCAGGCAGGAGAAAAAGGGCCATAAACAAACATGGTCGTATCTACTGTATCCGTCACTGCTCAGCTTTCCTAAATCTCCTTCTTGCCCAGCAAGCACCATTGTTGCCAACCCAGCAACTGTTTCACCAGATCTTGGTAACTTCTCAGACTCCATTTAGTGACTAAACGCCTCACAAGAGCCAAGACACAAATCTGATGACATTTTCAGTTGGCATCAGCTACTTTCCTGCCCCGCCTCGCAGATTCTCCGGCTCACATAACTGCCGCTGGCTCACGTAACATGTTGGTTATGCGAGTCGAGCGGAGTTGCCAGATTTGGTCGATCAATCAGCAGCGTGGCTGAAACATGAATGAGCTGAGGTTATGGATCTTGAGGAGGATGATAGCGAGTTTACTTCCACAGAGGAGTTTGTAGCACATACAGGATATTCAGCTGCTAAACACTCTATTTCCAGATGGCATGGCATTGCACTGAATGCCCTCTCTGTTTCCTCCTAACTTAAATAGCTCTACTTTCTATCTAAAGCGTATTTGTAGAAAAAAAGTTCTGGCTGTGTGAATAATGTGAATTTATCTTGTATGTCATCTTTTGGCTGGTAAAGATAAGATGCATAAATCAGTCAGTGGCGGTATGTAAATAAGGACATTTACTCAGGTAGTGCTCTACATTTTATATATCTTATTACATGTACTGTGCCCAAAGTCTTTTCTTTTCATGTCACTGTGTACTTCTAATCCACTCCAACCGAGAAGGAATTATTTCCTTCAATTTTACGATAAATCAAAATCAATGAACATCAGCAGATTGATCTCGAAGGAAAATAATTAGCCGCAGTCCTACATAAAATATAGTTAAAAATAGCTTCATCGACCAACTAATGCAGTAAAATCCTGCTTTTACTTTTAATTAAATAGTATAAGGGTCTCGAAAGCCATTTTTCTACATGACATACTGTAGTACGCAGCAACTGTGGCTCAGTGGTGAGCAGGGTTGTCCTTCAATCGGCGGTTCGATCCCCAGTTCCGCTAGCCCATGTTGATGTGTCCTTGGGCAAGACACTTATCCCCAAATTGCTCCCGTAGCTGTGCCTTCAGTGTAGTAGTGCTAAAGCGCTTTGAGTGGTAGGAAGACCAGAAAATCCCTTTTTCAGTCTAGGGGGGGGGGGGGGGGGGGGGGGGGGGGACGAACACAGGTCAGCCAAAGAATAAGTGAAAAGAAGAAAGAAAGTCAAAAGTAGGAGTAACGTTTTTAAACAATATTTATTCACACTGCTGTTGGTTAATAAAACAACAAAGGTTCTCCATGAAGTGGGAGAGATTGGGACAGTTTGTGGTTGTGCCAAACAAATAGAAATCAAGAAAACAAAACTAGGCCTGGCTGACTACCTCTGGAAAGGAAACAAACAAAATGGCTTCTCAAGCTTCTCTAAAAATGATTGACCAAACCAGATACAGAGGGAGCACCGACCAATTACCTAATGTTCTAGACACAAAGTACCTACGTGCTTGCTCAAATGTACACGGTACCCCAAACTTACCTACTGTCCTCAACCTGTCACCACAAACCTTCACACCTAACAGGGTCAGTGTGCATAGTCAGAAAGAAAGACCACCACCAAACTCTTCTGGCTTCCTCCTTTTAAAATGTCCGCCACTCCGCTGATTGGCGTTCGCATGTGGCAACCAATTAACATGTTGGAACCTGTGGGGGAAAACAAGAGGGGAGGGGAGAACACACAACACTGACACGTAACAAAAGCGCAGTACAGGTCCATGTACCATATTAGTGACTTCCTCATTATTAACATACATTTATGAATCAGGCTGTTTAAACTGTTTCACTTAAAAGGTGTTGCTTCTCATTTGAACTCAAAGTCAGTTGAAAGGGAAATTGAAATGATGCATAATATTGTCTTGATTATCATATTTAGATATTTGTGACCTCATCATTACACATTTGCATTACAAACCGCTTACAGTTACACAGCGGAAAAAAAGAAAGCAATTTAACCAATATATATTTTAGGCGCATATTATTCCCTATTAACAGAGCAAGCACAGATTTGGTGATTTGTAGCTGGAACAATCAAAAAAAATTTGGTTAAAACTGAGCCGAATGTGCTTGAAGATTATTGTATACATCTAGGATACAAATAGCTGCATGAACTATACTTCAGTTATGTTCAGACTACAATTCAAGTACGGTCATGGCTGTTGAATCATAATTATCTTTAACCTTGATGACTTTCAAATTAATTCAGCCTGTTTTTATCCTTGATGTCTGACAGCCTCGACATCATCTGTGTCATCCCCTGTCTCAGTATGCTGATAAGTTGTGGAGGAGTTATCCACATTAAAATCAAATTATGAATTTACTTAAACAAAGATGGAATAATGCCACACACACAAACATTATAAGATACAAGTAAAATATCTCCATTAAAAAAGGGAATTAAATAAAATGATTGTCTAAAGTTACAATTGTGTGCATTGAACTGACATATGTATATATATATATATATATATATATATATATATATATATATATACATATATATATACATATATATATACTTGTGTGTATATATATATATATATATATATATATATATATATATATATATATATATATATATATATAGTTAAATCAATCATTTAAAGAATAATAGTTTTTCTGGTATTGGATGTGGTTTTGTATTAAAACTGTCAGAACCTTTGGAATTACCAGAAAAGTAGTTTCAGTTTCACCTGCTGAGCAAACTGTGATGCCCACTGCGTCGCATCAATGCAATGAAAGAGCTGCACTGAAACCTTATCAGAACCATCTTAGGATGATGTGATCCTCTGTTGAGCTCCTGAAATCCTTTTATCACTCGCCCCTCCACAGACGGGTCAGTGCTGCCGGAACCAGGAAGTATTCAGTGATTATGCTTCACGTCTTTGTTGCTGACATTCAGTAGGTGCAAACCTTTTTTATCAAGTCGCATTACAAAGAGCACTGGCTCACGAGTATGGTGATACAGCTTATGGGCATCGGTACATGAAACACCGAAAGACTGTAACAATTACAGCATTTGTGTTCAGCAAACAAGTTGTGATGATTTGTAGTGATGGATATAGATCAGGGGTGGGCAAACTTTTTGACTCGCGGGCCACAATGGGTTCTAAAATTTGACAGAGGGGCCGGGCCAGGAACAGATAGATGGAGTGTTTGTGTGAACTAATATAAATGACATGTAAAAATCATTACATGAAAGGATTTGGCCTTTAACAGGTAGCAAAGCATTTATTTGCAAGGCAATTTAACAAATTGCACGAATTGCAACTAACGATTATTTTAATAATCGATTAATCGGTTGATTATTTTTTCGATTAATCGGATAAAAACATAAAAAAAGCATTAATTTCCAACCCTTTATTCAAAAACAGAACTGACAGTGCAAATTCACAGTGCAAAACATCTTCAGAAAGCACAAACAGGTTGCTCCTTGAACATCCCTGAGCTGTTAATAAAAAAAATTAAATAAAAATGGACTAACACTAAAAACATGTATGCTTTACATTTGCCAAATGTGAGCCCCTTTTACTGTAATGATCTCCTTGGAGCAGAGGCTGCATTTAGCATGCCCTGCTTTATCAATATGTATGAAACACTGGGACAGAGGGAAGCTGTACTGCTCCTCTCACGTCTGTTTTGACCTCTTCATCTCAGCTCTGCATCAAGCTGCGCTGCATAGAGCGTCCTCTTCCTTAAACTATTTCATTCCGGGTCTCTTACGACCACGACATCACGTTGTTGGCTAAGCCCAACTACGTGATTTGATTCATTCTACTTTGAGTAAAAAAACAACCTGCAGCCAGATCCGCCGGTGTGCCGGTGTACCAGACCGGGGGGTTACGGCATGTTTCATTTTACAAGCAAGACTGAACTGTAACGGAACATAAAGTAACTTTAACGACAATACACAACCCAAACAAGTTAGCTAACGTGATAGCAAGCTGACTAGCTTCCATTAAAAACAAGTTTGAGGCAAATGAAGACGCTGTCGACATCTTAACGCTGATTGGCCAAGACTCGACACGTCACATCCAAGATGTTCTATTTTTCTCAGTGTCTCACTCCAATCTCAGAAACGCTGGCCGGCCAGTTGCTCTGCTCCGCTCTTTTTTTTCTTTTTTTTCTCCGCGACTTATTGACTGGCGTAATAATCGCGCGACACAACGAATCGATAATGAAATTCGTTGCCAACACTTTTGATAATCGATTCGTTGTTGCAGCCCTAATAATAATATTTGGACAAGTTCGGCGGGCCGGATTAAAAAGCCCAACGGGCCGTACACGGCCCGGGGGCCGTACTTTGCCCATGTCTGATATAGATGGTAAAAGGTGGACCTAGTCACCATATTGTCACGTTGGTTTGTGGACTGCTGTTTTGAAGCCATGAGTTTGGCATTTTGGCCTACACCATCTTGGTTTTTGACCCTTGCCATCTTGTATTTTCGCAACCAGGAGAAGACCATACACTGAATCAGATATTTTTATGCGACCAAACGAAAGTTGCGAAGGTAACTACGGTTCTATGAATCCTGGATGACCGCCAGAGGCAGTGTTTCACACTGGATATGTTCAATATCGCGCTTGCGCAGTTCGAGTAATTATAACAACAAAGTCACGTGTGTGACCTCGGGTGACCCCCAGCCGGTTATAACTTCCGGCATCATCCCGAGCTCGGTTCTGCGGAATCTTCTCGCGAAATCACGAGATTCCGAGTGACCAAGAACTCTGGCGGTCATCCAGGATTCATAGAACCGTAGTTACCTTCGTAACTTTCGTTCTATTTCATCCTTACTGACCGCCAGAGGCAGTGTTTCACACTGGATGACTTATACCAACAAAGTCACGAGGAACGTCAAGGAACCTACCTCGTCTGACTCATGCGGAGGAAGTTGGACGAAGAACCACCCCCAGTGGGTGAGGGGTGGCAACGTTCACCCTGTAGTATCTGGTGAACGTGCTCGGTGATGCCCATGAGGCAGCAGCACATATATCCTCCATGGGCACACCTCTCATGGTTGCCCATGACGTGGAGACACTCCTGGTAGAGTGGCCCCTCACTCTGGATGGCAGCGCACGGCCACTCGCTCTGTAGGCACAGGCAATGGCCTCCACTATCCAGTGGGACAGGCGCTGTTTAGAAAGGGCACGGCCCTTCCTAGGTCCACCATAGCAGACGAAAAGCTGCTCCGACCGCCGTATGCCTGCGGTGGCCTCGACGTAGGCTCTTAGGGCCCGCACCGGGCACAGCAGCCCCGACCTCTCCTCCCCCACTGGAGGGTCAAACTGTGCGAGCTGGATAGGTTGGTTGAGGTACGAGCGTGTCAGCACCTTTGGAAGGAATGCTGTATTAGGCCACAGTGTGACGCCAGAGCCGTCTGGGTTCCACCTTAGACAGGATTCGCTCACCGACAGGGCGTGTAGCTCGCCTACTCGTTTTGCCGAAGTGATGGCCAGGAGAAAGACTGTCTTTGCCGACAGCCATCGCAGCTTTGCCTCTGTCAGGGGCTCAAAGGGAGGTGAACATAGGGTGTCCAGCACCACGGACAAGTCCCATGGAGGAGCCCTCGGGGTGCTCGGAGGTCGCAGTCGCCGAGCCACCTTTAAGAAGAGGGACACAAGCTTGTGGCTCCCTACAGTGCCGTTGTCGATTTTAGCATGCTGGCATGAGACAGCAGCCACGTAGACCCTTAGGGTAGAGGGAGACCGGCCCTTATCCAGGAGGGACTGCAGAAACTCGAGTACAGTCTGCACTGGGCACTGTACTGGGTCCATGTTGTGAACCCCACACCAGTCAGAAAATAGTCTCCATCTACACTCGTACTGTAGACGGGTAGATGGCGCTCTGGCATTCAGAATAGTCCTCCTGACTGGTTCTGTGCAGCTGCTTAGCAGCCGGTCGGGCCCTGCAACGGCCAGGCCCATAGTTGCAGGCGGCTGGGGTCGGGATGCCAGATCCGACCCCCTAGCTGCGATAGGAGATCCCTCCTGTCGGGGAGGCGCCATGGCGTCCCGCAGCAGAGTCTGTGCAGCAGAGGAAACCAAGTCCTGGCGGGCCATAAGGGGGCCACCAGCACCAGCCTGTGGCCCTGCTGAAGAACCCTGAGGAGCGTTGGCAAGATCAGGGGAAATGGAGGGAAAGCATAAAGGAGGCCCTCTGGCCATGTGTGAGCCAGGGCATCTTGACCCAGAGGACTGGTCCTCTCCATCAGGGAGAACCAGTGGGGGCAGTGGGTTGATATCTCTGAGGCAAAGAGATCCACCTGTGCTCTGCCGAAGAGGCCCCAGATGCTGTGCACGACCTCTGGATGGAGACGCCACTCCCCCGCTGGGGGCTTGTGACGGGAGAGGGAGTCTGCGACCTGGTTCCGTTCTCCCGGTAGATACATCGCCCGAAGGCTGGTCAAGCGAGGGGCTGCCCAGGTCAGAAGGGCTCGGGAAACCCGTAGCAGTCCTGCTGACCTGGTGCCCCCCTGGTGGTTTATGTGGAACACGGTCGAGGTGTTGTCCGACCGAACAAGTACATGTCTCCCTCTCAAGTGAGGCAAGAAGTGTTTGAGCGCTAGGTGCACTGCCTGCAGCTCCAGAACATTGATATGCTCCATGTGGTCCTGAGCGGACCACTGCCCCTGAGCAGTCCTGTTCTGCCACACTGCGACCCACCCTGAGAGGCAGGCGTCTGTCGTGACGACCTCCCGACGGGATGGGACCACGCCCATGGGAACACCCCCTGACAGGTATGCTCTCTTCCTCCATGGGGATAGAGCGAGAAGGCACTGTTGTGACACCTCTATTGCTCTGTTCCTGTGGCGCCTGGCGTCCAAGCGAAAGCTGTTCAGCCATCTCTGCAAGGGGCGCAACGACAGCAGGCCCAAGGGAACGACAGCCGAGGCTGCTGTCAATTTGCCTAATAGGCAAAGAAAACGGATGTAGGGCAAACGCCTGCCCCCTCGGAAGAGGGGAAGGCTGCGGAGGATGTCGTCCACACGCTGGGGCGACGGACAGGCTCTCATAGTGGCCGCGTCCAGAGCTAGCCCGATAAAGGTTATGCTCTGAGAAGGGCTCAGAGAGCTCTTCTCCCTGTTTACCCTGAGGCCCCACAGGGCCACATGAGACAGAAGGCGAGCGGTGTCCTGTGCAGCCTGAACCCGGGATGGCGCGCAGATCAGCCAATCGTCCAGGTACGGCAATATCTTCATGCCCTGCGATTGCAGGGGAAGAAGGGCAGCGGCGACACACCTCGTAAACACTCGTGGGGAGAGGGAGAGTCCGAATGGAAGTACCCTGAACTGAAAACAGCGGCCCTGAAAGGCAAAACGCAGGTACTGTCTGTGGTGAGGCACAATGGGGACATGAAAATAAGCATCCCTCAAGTCGACCGACGTGAACCAGTCTCCCCTGGAGACGGCACGAAGGACACCTGCTGTGCTCAGCATGTGAAATGGTAAGACCTTCAGGAACTTGTTTAGTCCCCTCAGGTCTAGGACTGGGCGCAGTCCGCCGTTCTTCTTCCTTACGAGGAAGTAGGTTGAGTAGAACCCCCCGGGTTGTAGCTGGGGGTCCACCACCTCGATTGCGCCCTTGGTCAGGAGCACGGCTAACTCCTGGCTCAGGGCTAGGGCCTTCGCCGGGTCGGTGATGGTAGTCATCTTGACCCAGCTGAAGGTTGGGGGCCGGCGTCGGAATTGCAGCCTGTACCCCTGGGTTAGGGTGGAAACCACCCAGGGGTCTGGGGCATGAGCTGCCCAGTAGCTGACCTGCTGCTGGGAGAAATAACCGACAGCCGGCCCGGGGATCTCAGGCCCTGCCCCCCCTGCCCCTTGAGGCTCTGGGGGGGCGACCACTAGTCCCCCGGCCCGGGGGTTGCCTGGGGGGAACGCGGGAATAGTCGCGTTGGGAGGGGATCGGCCTCTCCACGGGGTGCTGAGCCCGTTGGTGGCTACTGGGGCGAGCTGGGGGCCGAAAATGGCCACGGGAGGCCGCCCTGGTTCTGCGGGGTGCGGTTATGTCCCTGCGAAGGCCAGAGAACTGCTGCCTGGTCTGAACGGCCTGCACAGTCCGCTGAAGCGCCTGTAGAGCAGCTGAGCCGAACAGCTCCCCGGGTTCAACTGGGACAGCACGGAGGGTCCTCCTACATGTCTCCGACAGGGGTGACTGCGCCAGCCAGACCTGGCGGCTGGTCTGAACTAGGGTGGACATCAGGCACCCGAGTTCCCGTGACATGAGTGCAAACGCCTGCAGTGACGCATCACTGAGGCTGGTGGCAGAAGCGTCGACCGTAGCCTGCTGCAGAGACACTGAGAGACCAAGCATGAGATGGGAGAGTGAGTTACCAATACGACCCATGCGTGCCGCCGTCTTGTAAGCCTGGGAGAGCAGGTCATCTGTGACCCGACATTGGGGTCGAGGGCACCTGGCACTCGGCCTCAGATTCTCCTCGGGAGAAACTATGAGGGACGCAATAGCCGGCTCGATGGGTGGCATGCCCTCCAGGCCCCATTTTGCCGCGTCCTGCATGGACGCCAGGGTTCGGCCATCCGCTGGGAGACGGGAGAGAGTACTGGTGTCTCTCCAGCACGCATGCAGCTCCCTCAGATACTCCTCAGAGGGAGGGACAGAGAAGGCGGCAGGGGTGGGAACGTGCCTGAAGAAGGCACTAGCAGGTGGGGGCTCCGGCTGCCGCATCTCCAACTGCAGGCGTGCAAGTGCCATGCGAATGACGGACCCCATAGAGCCGTCGACTGCCCCCTCCGACGGAGTATGGCCTGAGGCCCGGGAACTAGGCCCGGAAGCATGGGAGGACCGCTCGTCACCGTACTCGGTAAAGAAATTGGCGGACGCCGCCAGTGACATCATGTCCTCCTCCGGGACCGGCTCAGCCGCAGATGGATCTGATCCCCCAGTCTCCTCCGCACTAGGGTGGAGGGCCAGGAGAAGCGACTTCACCTGAGCTAGCTCGGCGGCTAACAGATCCACCTTCGACGCTAACTTTGCAGATTTAGCCCTCTTGGGGGTAGCCCCTGCGGCTCCCGTCGGCCGGCGTCTGCCCCGGGTAGGTTGGGCTGGCTCCGGCTGCCCTGATGGGGGGAGGTCCGCCCCACCCCTCAGGTGCCCTACCATGGCCAATCTAGCGGCCCTTACTGCGTAAGGCATAATGCCGCAGTTCATACATGGGTTCTCCGAGAGACCCTCCCTCAGGTGCTCGAGGCCGAGGCAGGAGGGGCAAAGGTCATGGCCGTCTTCAGGCTGAAGAGGAGCCATACAGGTCCTACAGCCGGCAGGGTTAAACATAACCAGCGCTTAGCCACCAGGCGCTCTGCAATTATTGCCTCTGTGGAGACCGGTCCTGTGGCAACAGGACAGACAGTCTGTCTAGTGGGGGGGAGCGAGCACTATCCTCACCAGTACAGTAGCTGTGGCTCCTGGCGTCCTAGCAGCGAGCTACAGTGGGCTTTTTTAGCACTGTGCTACTGTGGAGGACGGTCCTGTGGCGAGAGGACGGCACAGCCCGACTTAGTTAGGGGGAGCGAGAACACTCTCCACCAGTACGGCAACTGTGATTCCTGGCGTCCTGTCAGTCAGCTACAGCGCCTGAGCGCTGTGCTACTGTGGAGGCCGGTCCTGTGGCGACGAGACAGGCACAGGCTGTCTAGTGGGGGGGAGCGAGGACACTCTTCACCAGTACAGTCGCTGTGGCTCTTGGCGTCCTAGCAGTGAGCTACAGCGGGAGCACTGTGCTACTGTGGAGGCCGGTCCCGTGGCGAGAGGACGGCACAGCCCGACTTAGTTAGGGGGAGCGAGAACACTCTCTTCACCAGTACGGCAACTGTGATTCCTGGCGTCCTAGCAGTCAGCTACAGCGCCTGAGCGCCGTGCTACTGTGGAGGCCGGTCCTGTGGCGACGGGACAGACACAGGCTGTCTAGTGGGGGGGAGCGAGGACACCCTCTTCACCAGTACAGTCGCTGTGACTCTTGGCGTCCTAGCAGTCAGCTACAGCGCTTCCTTCCGGAGCACTGCGCCACTGTGGAGGCTGGTCCCGTGGCGCTAGGACAGGCACAGCCTGACTTGGTTAGGGGGAGCGAGCACGCTCTCTTCACCAGTACAGCAACTGTGACTCTTGGCGTCCTAACAGTCAGCTACAGCAGGAGCACTGTGCTACTGTGGAGGCCGGTCCTGTGGCGACAGGACAGCCACAGTCTGTATAGTGGGGGGAAGCGAGAGCACTCTCTTCACTAATACAGTAGCTGTGGCTCCTGGCGTCCTAGCAGTCAGCTACAGCGGACTAGCGCTGCGCTACTGTGGATGCCTGTCCTGTGGCGAGAGGACGGCACAGCCCGACCTAGTGGGGGGGAGCGAGAGCCCCTCCTCACCAGTACGGCAACTGTGATTCCTGGTGTCCTAACAGTCACTACAGCGGGCCTGTGTAACTGTGGACTTACCTGAAAGCCGGCCGCGACGGTGTAGCATCTAGCATCACCGAGCGGGCGCGCTCTCGTTAGCAGTCCCCTAATTAGCCGGCGCGCTCCGCGGAGCGCTCCGCTAACGCGGGATCTGCTGCTCCTGTAGGAAACAGTGTCAACGATCTCACCCGGTGATGCTTCACGGTGTGAAGACTGCAAACCCGGTGATGACCGAAGGCAGGAACGCCGCTCGGCTCGATGGTCCGAGCGTGGAAGCGTCCCGTTTCCTCTTAGGAGGTTGTAGCTGTCGCAGCCTTTGGAGGGCGAGGGACCCGCGGCTCCGACCGGTGGTCGCAAGGCTACAGGCGACGAGCTCTTTCTACAAGCTAGTTAGCCTGCGCAGCAAGAAGATGAAAGAGAACCGAGCTCGGGATGATGCCGGAAGTTATAACCGGCTGGGGGTCACCCGAGGTCACACACGTGACTTTGTTGTTATAATTACTCGAACTGCGCAAGCGCGATATTGAACGTATCCAGTGTGAAACACTGCCTCTGGCGGTCAGTAAGGATGAAATAGAACTGTTTTGTCACAAACTGGAAAAAAAGGAGTGACCGTAAAAGTTGGGTTACAAGCCGCTACTACCTTCGGTCAGTGTCCCCGTTAGCTCCCCACTGTAGCCAGCTAGCGCTCCTTACAAGTCTTTTTTTTTCTTTTTTTCTTCAAGTTAACACATGTAAATGTAAAGTTTGAATATTTTTTTGCTGGTAGGGCGTCAGTTTCTCCTTGACATGTTGGAGAGCAAGTGCTTTAATGCATTACCAGTCATCATATACTGTATAAGTCTACTTTAGGAAGTATAAAATATTCATATTAATGTATTTATTCAGCATCCCACTAGGGATGCTGAATAAATGATTGTCATGCTTACATGGTCGGGCCATGTAAGCTTTAAAGTGACAGAAATGTGATTCGACTGCAGTAATGTGTCGTTCTTCCTGGGTAGACGTCCCAGTCCAAGAGAGTGGCTCCAATGGTCTCAACTCGAGTTGCTCATTGGCGACCTTGTTCGATTCCAGGTCATTTATTTATTTAAAAAGAGTGGTTACAAAAGATTTGCTCGTTCATTTTTGATCATCTTTGTCAAAGCAACTACTTACACATCCAGCTGCTACGAACCAACATAACTCAGAATGAAGGCTGCCCAGTAACTGCTGGATTCATTTTGAGTTTCACAAAAACATTAAAGTTACAGGATGGAGAACTAAAATAAAGAACTGAAAGACACCACCAGGCAGATATTTCTCTTAAGTATACCTTGAAAATAGACATATTTTGTTGGATTCGTCACGTGTTGTTTTGAAGGATTTACTGAAAAGTCGTTACTGGACTGTCGTTGCCATCTGCGAGCTCCTAATCCCTCACTACATGGTGAGGACTAGGCAGTATATGTACTCAACAACATCAGTATGAATAATAGAGCTGCATGATCTCTGAGTGTGCTGGGGATTTTTGTCACTCAATAAGCTCTCAGGAAATTTAAGAGGCACTCACACCTGCAGAACATTTCTTTTTTTATAAATTGCTGATGGTAGTGAAACCGTTTCAGCATGATAAGATAAAAAAAAAAAAAAAAGAAAACAGTGGTTTAATCTTTGTAAAAAAAAAAAAAAACATTTCGCTTTCTCCTTAAATTTAATTGGTCGTGGAATTCCAAGTTCGCACTTTTAATTGTCGTCATTACCACGAGTTTTGCATCGTGTTGGTACGAAACAGAGAAGTATACACAGCGGTTGTGTGTCCCGCTCAAGGACACTTAAACAAGGATCTACAGACCGGCTGATTGCGGTGTGACTTGCCAGGAAGCGACTCCTCGCCACCAGTTGTTTGTGCCGCGAGGATGATAAAAGTCTGCAGATAGCGCTCTTCCCAAACTGCTCGTTTCCGACATAATTAACACTTTGACCCCGACGGTGGAGCTAATTCGCGTTCATCTTGCACTGATTTGTTTTGATTAACGCTTTCCTAAACCGGTCTGCCGTGTGTGCATCATGTGATGGAGGATTACCACCGTGAAGTCCATAGTACATAACAGTACATGGAGACAGTGGAAGAAAGTAAACCACTTTGGACTTCCTACAAAATATAATTCATTCTTTTCTGTTGTTGTGTTTCCCTCTCCAGGGTATATACAGTAAAAGTAGGAAAAAAATGAAAAGTGGAGGGAACAGACTTGAGTTATATAACGCATGAGTGCATTATGGCTGTATGTCACTTGAGTTCAACTTCTCTTACAGTATCTAGTACTAATTACTCATCCACACAATCAGTTTGAACTAGGTTAGCATTACGTAATTAAGAAGCATAATTATACAACAAAACAATATTCAAAACTCACCTTTCATTCTATGAAGCAGCAACATAAGTGGATTTTAAAGGACTCCCTCTAAAAGCATTTTCAAATTAAGATAAACCAGGATGTTTTATGGGTAATGCAAAGGCAAATATACGTACCTAGTGTTATCTCCCACTGAAAGCTCTTCTCGCTAAGATTCCCTTGGACTGCAATGTGCTGGGTCTGCATTTTTCTTGATTTAGGCCCAGCTTATCTTAAGCTTATAGAGATGTCAGCAAAACCCCCCCCTTTTAATAGTGCAAGGCTCTTAATTCATTACCAAATGTAAACTTTGCTGCAGAGGAGAGCAGGATGGGCTGGGGGTAAATTAGAGGGTGTATTCTACTCAACTAATTACTCTGTAAATTCAAACCCCCCCTTGGGAGGAGGAGGAAGAAAAAGAAAAATCTAAACCCTCAGATGTTCCTCTCTCTAAAGGGTGTAGTTTATCAAAAAAGAGATTCGTGAAATGAAAGGGAAGTCTGCCACCATCCATCCGAAGACGAATTCGACGCGGTTGGCGAAGACGAGCGCCCGTTGTGCATCTGCATCCGACCAAATCAGGCACATCGGGTATCAAAAGACGATGCCCGCTGACAGGTTTATTGCTCAACGGTTTACGGTCACAAAGGGGGGAAACATTCAGCTACCTGTCCGCGATGACTGTGATGATTAAACCCTGCAGAGCCGTCGACGTGTCAGGCTAAAGGGCGATGTGGGCGAGGACAGAAATCCAGGCAAACTGCTCATTTCACAGCAGACATCACAGAGGATAAGCGAGACCAAGTGCCGTCGCCGTCTCCGGCTCCCATCCGCCCTCTCATCACGTCCAAAGAGACGGATCTCAAGGTCAAGCCGCTGACCCCATCAACTGTCCCAAGCCGTCACGCTGCTCACCTCACACACTTATACAGTCGCCTACACATGTTGTTGTCAGTGCCACGGTTTGTTTCTATGGATGCTTTCGGTGGCCCTTAACCCCCGTGAAACGGAGACTTTGTCTGAGCAGAAAACAGTGCATCTTTTAAGAACTACGCAGCTGAAAATCTATATTTTGGGTATAAAGAAAACCCCATGTAGGCTTTAAAAACTGTTTCTGAAAAGTTATTTATGGGAACGTCATTTTTGGGAGCCTCAAGAGTTTGGCACTGATGTTTTAAAAGAACCGTGTGCAGCACTAAAGAACTGAAACTTTGATGTTACCGTAGGCCAAACCGAAGCAAAGAAAAAGGTTTATTTTTTTAAATGCACCAAGAGAAGCTCTTGAAGAAACAACAAAGTTTCTGAAAATTTCATTGTGAGTAATAGAGTTGAGCCTCTCTCGAAATGCCATTTATAGAAAGGAAAGAGAAAAAATTAACGCATGATTGCATGTTATGATTGCTCTCTCCGCTCATCTGTAGGCAGTAACAGTGCGGAAAAATCTTTGCCTGTGTAGGCAGTGACCTATCAGTGTGTCATATGTCTGCATTACGCATGGGGAGATAAATACATATTTCACACAATACTGAAATGTAGTACACATTAGTGAGAGAAACAGGGAGAGACGGCCCAGATATTGGTGTCAGCGCACCGGCAGAAAACAGCTTATTCACAACCAAGATTAAGCAAAAATAAGAAGAGAAATCTTTGTGTCATTACACAAGTTAGTAACGGCTTATTCACCTTTACACCCACACACACACACACACAATGAGCGTCTGGCGACGGCACACCCGGATAAAGAAAGTAGAGAGATGCATCTCGGTGTCAGCGCAGCGGCAGAAAACAGATTATGCACTCCAACAAAACACAGAGGCAATAAGAGGGTTAAAGAAGTTATTTAAATAAATGATACATATTAGGGAGGTTGCAAATGCTGTTTTGTTTCATTCAAAGCTTCTATCTGTTATCACACTGAACTAATGCGGGGGAAAAGGGATTTTGCATCATTGTGATCATATAAATGTGAGAACGCCACTAAAATGTGGGCGGCAAGTCGGAGATCTTTTTGACCGCAGTTAAAACTAAATGTTTTTCAAAGGCTAAATGCCAACAGGTATGAGGAATATCTTGTTCAGATAAACATGTAACCCACTTAGTGTCCGCGGGACATTCAAATTGTTATTGGGCCAAGGTCTAGGTTCGTAAGGAGCGGTTAGAAGATAAGAATCGACACACAAAGGAAATGGAGCCACTGAATGGTTTGATTTCAAAAGATTATATTGGACCATATGGAAATA
Source organism: Myoxocephalus aenaeus (assembly GCA_038501785.1). Taxonomy (NCBI): domain Eukaryota; kingdom Metazoa; phylum Chordata; class Actinopteri; order Perciformes; family Cottidae; genus Myoxocephalus; species Myoxocephalus aenaeus. Next base: position 3,679,720 of record JBAMJR010000059.1, on the reverse strand, counting down.
GGAAAAAAACTAAAACATACTTTCAAGTAAAGATCCTGCACAACATTGACTAAGCTCCTAATCTAAACAGTTCCAACACAATTCCACCGAAATGATAAAAATATCCCTGAATTGTCTCAGTGTTCCTTTAAGATCCAGTTCCTTGTTTTCCAGTTCCTTGTTCCTTCTTTTCTTTCACAGTCAGTTCATATAGTCAGTCAGTTTCAGTTAAAAAAATCAAAATAATAAGTCAGTCGTGTTCTCTGTTGCTCTCTTACTCCTACCACACTGGTGCACTCAGGTGATGGGAAATGAAGAAGTGGTTGTCTTCTCCTCAGCAACAGAATATCTTTGTCCAACAGAGATGATCTGTCTTAGTGGTGGCTCGCCATCTCCCTCGTCAGGAAGAGTTCTTTTCCATATCCCGAATCAAAGAGGTAATCAGGGAACCTCAAAAACCTAGCCTGTATAAAACATGGCTATTAATATCATGACATGTCTATCTATGTTATGAACATAATGAATGTCACATCAAAATTAATTGCACACAATGCTTCTGTAAGCTTTTAATAATAGCACATTGGCAACGTTATGAATTAAGCTTTGAACTATTAAAGTTGTGTGGCCTCAGATCAGTCTGTTGCAGACAAAAAAAAGTTGCACCGGTGACATTCACTGAACTGTTGATGTTATAATCAGATTTCAATCAAATCAGATCAAAGTGTTTTGCAAATCTGGACCGGCTCTTCAGCTGGTTGTCACATTTCTCTTTTATCTCACTCGGGCTATATATCTCGATAGTGAGGCTTGTTTGTGAAATCCGTTGTCTCATCCTCTTGCACTGCAACAATAATGCTTTTTTTCATATATAAATGATTCACTTCGATTAGGCTTTTCTTTTTTTTACCTTAGCATTGTGCGCGCTTTAATCCACTCGCTTTCGCTGCTGGAGGAGAAGAGAGGCATGCGAAACAAAACAAAAACGTTTGCTAGTCAGGCGGACGGCCACACAACCAGTCCTTCTTCTGGGTAGCACACTGTGTGAAGCGTCCGTGTGATCATTTGTCATCGGTGGCCCCGAGGGTCCAAACTAAAAAGATATCCGAAAACACATTTCACAAAAGAACCAAATTTATCACAAAGCACACTTCACAAAACAAATCTTTTAGAAAACACAACGACATTTCAAGTTGCTCGCGAGCAGTTTTTTAATTTTTTTCTCTCTCTCTCTCGTTCTCCCCTCGGTGTTACAATAATATATTTAAGCAATAAGGTACGAGAGGCAGTACTGTGTCGTGCAATAATGTACATTATTGTAGACACAGTACTGCCTCGAGTACCTTATTGCTTTTATAATACGGGTACCTGCGACTTTATAAATAGTAATAGTAAGCTGCCTTTCAGCACAAAATAGTTGTAGCCGGCAAAACGTTGTGTATCGCATTTCAGCGGCAGAGAAAATAGTCCCGGGACGCACGGGACGCACATACGGGACTATAAAACGGACGAGCTGGTCAGTAAATCTGCGATTTACTGACCAGCCCGGTTGAAAGCAGGGTGGAGGATGACGCTCAGCCACCGATGTAAAGAAGTGCTCTCGCTGCTTCTGTCCGTCTTTTCTCCGTCATTTTTCTCCTCCATGATGTTTAGAGAACTTGCCTCGCGTCGGGAAATTACCGACGTAATTATCTCTCACTGGAAATGATCAGGATTTTGTGATCAAACCCTTTTCATTCCTCATCTTTAGGTTAGGGAGGAAGTGACGTGTGTGTTGTTGTTCGTTATGCTAGTGTGGGGGATGCTACGTGAGCTTGTTAGCTGTTCCGTTTGAGCTACTGTTAGCGAAGAGCCCCGTTGCAATACTGTGAACACTCAAGCAATAAACCTGCAAGTTAAGGAAACCAACGTCTGCGAGTCTTTACTGCGGACGTTACAATATCAAAGTTTACACCAAACATGTTTGGTAACTGTCAAGCTTGAAATGACAACTAACGGTCGCGCAATTTAAATCTACCTGTTATTTTAAGTGCGCACTGATATGGAACGCTCTAAATGTAAACAGGCTGTACAGTACTTTATGGCTGAATAAAATACACCCCGTGACTCACTCTCAACCAATCAGAATGCTTGATTTGATCTACCCGTATTATAAATATATATATATATATATATATATATATATATATATATATATATATAATTCCTGTAATACTGCAGGATCATGGTGCAGCTGCAAAATGTTGTTTGAGAGTTTTCTCTTTAAAACGCTACATGAATTCTGAACGCGTGTAAATGTGCAGCATTTGTTGAAGCAGCTGGAATAAAGACACCGCATGCGGGTGAGCTGAGCTCCGAATAGATGTCTAGAATATCAAATACGCTGGGTTTCAACCTTCAAATCACCAAACACATTATTAGTGGATCAGATCGGGAGTTTAAAATCATGTCTTTCATCTACATATTTTTATTTTCTATGTTACATCTTCAGCTGCATACATGCATACATTTTTCTACTTCCACTGGATTAAAAAATGGGGGCTCTGCCTTACCTGTTGCCATGGTGAATCTTGGAAACGGAGCTCCGTTGATGGCTTTTTTCACTCACCATGCACGCATAGACTTAACTTGGAGTGAGCAAACTCAGAGATGCCTGATCAAAGTCTGATCAGCTGTTCTGGAACCAAAGATTCACAGTTTCCCATTTCAGGGTTAGGAAACTCAGAGTTCTGTGTTGGGCTCAGAGTCTGTTAAATCTGTTTTCTGAAACGGGCCATGATGCAGGATGTGTCCAAGATAAGAGATGAAAGTGTATAAAAGCACCGCCTGCTCGACGAATCAAAACTCAGACCGTGAGTCGAAAATCCAGACCAAAAGCAACAAGTTTTAAACGGCCAAATGCAGACAGGACAGCAAACCCCAAAAATGGCAGATTATTTAAATGCTAAAATGAACAGGCTTATATTATTACTGCCCAATCTAGAGCATGAGTAGATCTGACGCTTATTACATTACGATTATGTGTTGCGCAGATATATACTTATGGCGTGTGTGACAACATTTTAACCCTGTTCTTTCAATTGCAACCCCGGCCGTGTGAAATGGACTTAACTAGGGTACACTAACATTATTAATATTATACTATTATACTACTTGTAGAAATGGATTCCAGAGCGTTGTATAGTCCAAAGGCCAACATTTTATAAATAAATATATATATATATATATCAAAGAAGAAAAACAAAAAGGGTGGGCAGCAAATGATGCATATTCTATCATCTGTAAGAATCAGATAATTGATATCATATACAACCTTTTATTTAGGCGTATATCGTTTTCATGAGATTATAAATAAAAGCCTGCAAATGAGTACTGGAAACGTTTCCATTTAGAATCGACGCGTCATCTGATCGGCCTTCACAGACGGCCTTCTTCAGTGGATAATGATCGGCGGCCGATCGATCGCAGCACCCTCAACCAAGCCCAGTTCATTGTTTACAGGAATGCTAATAGCTAATTTGGCATCCCTTTAATTGGGGCCAATTTGCCCAAATGTAAACACATATAGGGGCACAGTTGTCTCCATTTTGTCTCCTTGTGATAAACTGTGTTGTGGTACGGGTTGAAGTCCTATCATTTCCTTCAATATGTGCATCAAGAAGATTTTAGACAGGATCGGGTTCATAACAAATACTCGGATCGGCTCCTTCGTCTGCTCCAGATTATGCAATCTGTTCTTCACCATCTCACATCCACCTTTCCTGTGGTATTTCAATGCAAGTCAATCACTGACAAACGTTTGCCATGAGAGTGTGAGAGTGTATCTGATCCTGCTTATGTTAAAGATAAGATGGCAACCGCACTGAGTGTGACATGCCACTGAGTCTCGGAGGCCACTTCAAAAGGCTGAGGCCGAGCGTGAGCGTGAGACAGTTAAAAGCTCGACCTCCTGGGACGAGTGCAAGCCGTACAAAAAGAGCAAATATCCGGCTGCTGCTCCGGCAACGTGTCTGAGTCACAGCGTTGCCTTTTAGGACAATGTGTAACCTGCTTATAGGCAAAGCAGTCATGTTGTTGATCCACCAGGGAATAAGCATACTGTGTACCGCTCTGCTGTTGGAGTCTCTGACAAAAAGGCAGAACAGAGAGAACATAAAAGAAAATCCCCTGGAAATTCTGAAGATAAAGCTTCATATTACGCTACCAATATGACAGCTTCTAACATTTACAAGATTAACATGAGCAAGGGAAAGTCATGAAATATTTCGAGCTAGTTAAGTAAGCCCCAAACAGCTTTTTAAATCAATCATCAAAGTCTGGGAAACATTGTAAAAAAAAAGAAAGTCAAGAAAAGATATTGTCTGCCGTGTTAAATGCACCGTCTTTAATAATAGATAGTTGCAGAGTGCACATGGTTACTGGAGTTTGAGAAGATTGTGTCTCAACGGACACGTCCTCCTGTGCAGAGACATCCAAGTTTCATTTCTTAGAAAGTACTTTCTTGGCCATATTTCAGGAATCCTCAGAAATTGTGACATTAATTGATTCCAACATAATCAAACTGGTATCCAAATGAAGAAACAATATACTGATTCAGAGGGAGATATTTAGCCTGAAAGTGCAGCTGGATGAAACTCAAGCTAAGCATGACCACTCTCCATCCAGGAATACAGAGTATCTGAAATCCCAGCTGGAAAAGATCAGCATGAAGCTGCAGGAAGCCCCCGAATGATCTCACGCAGCAGATCTCCTTTACCGAGGACCGAGGAGCAGATTAGGAGACCCTTCAAAAGGCCGTTGTTTGTAGTGGCTAAATCCAGTTGGAGTCGGGTGAGAGTATCTGGAAAGTGAGAGGGCTCAGGCACGACAGAACGATTCGAGCAAGATGGAGGAAGCTCTACGAAATCAGGCCGAGGAGGCTCCGGCCGACCATAAGGGCCAAGGAACAGAGAGGCAGAACATCTGCTGAGGACTGAGCCCCTCTGCTTTCCGCCGGATTAAACCGGCATCCAACGGGAAAGCCAGTTAAAGTAAGCTTGTGGCTGCTCTCAAGGACGCTGAGCAGCAGTTGGAGGGTCCTGGCAAAGAGCCGGAGGACAAGTCGTCCCGCCTCTGGAGGCCCCTGGAGGGCCCAGGCAGGCTCTGCGGGAAAAGGAGCCGGAGTGGACGAAGGCCGAGAGCTCCACTAGGTTCCCAGCTGGAAGATCTTGAGAGCCAGATCCTTAAAAGGCAAGCAGAAAAACAAGAAGTGGTCCAGAATCTAATGAAACTGGTCCATTGAAAAACACCTTCAGCTGGCACAAATAATCTCCTCATGAAAACAAATATACATAAAAGTTGGTCGTTGGTTGTGCAAAGTTGAAATATCTTAAGCCATACTCTAGTTTGCTCTTTGTTTTATAAATAAATAAATAAATATATATATATATATATATATATATATATATATATATATATATATATATATATATATATATATATATATATATATATATATATATATATACTTTTTCTGGAGTAGGCTCGCTGTCATCCTTAGGCAAATTATGAATAAGGAAAAGGTCAAATTATATAATTACAATTCATGAAATGATGAGATGAAATGCCCAGTAAACACGACTATCACGTCGTTTCTTTTTGGCTCGGGTGAGGCACTACAGGCCCTGACCACACATCACTGAGGCTGCAGGTTGGAAATTGAACAGGGACCCAACTGCAGTGTATTTTTGGTCTGCTTGTCGTGGGCGGGATGAGGAGTTTGTGTTTCACTCCTAAATGATATTACATACTGTGGAGGTAGAAAGACTGACTACAGCTGTACACGGCCGACAGAAGGACAGATAAATGGATGGATTGAGTCTTTTTTATACATACATGATTATATATGACTGTATATGAATATACAATCAGTTGCAGCATCGTGGAGAGCTCCTGATGGAGTTATTATCTGAATTTTGAAATGTATAATTTTCATCACTGCTGAGTTCTAATGATCTTCCACAAACACGAGATGTACGTTGATGAGGGGTGTTACTTTGGATTCAGCAGCATAGATCATCACGCGTTCTTTGGCATTTCCATACAATGTATGCAATGTACTTTTTGTCTCTGCTTGTTGACCGTTTCCCAGAAATATTTGCAAAGGACCGAGCGGCAAAGGGCACATACCGATGGAATGCACCTACATTTACTTTTTATTTAGCTTTTTGACTGTTTTAATGTTTTCTTAACTGTTTTAAATCCTGTTTTCTTCTGCATTATGTTTTGATGCTTTTAATGGTTTTATGTGAAGCACTTTGAATCGCCTTGTTGTTGAAATGTGCTATACAAATAAACTTGCCTTGCCTTGCGGCATCTGAATAAATTAATCAACAAATTAATTAGTCTGTTGATCTTGCCGAAGGAAAAACCGTGACAACATAATTCTGCTTTCGTCAAAAAAAAAATATTTCGATTTTCATGAAGATTTAATGAGGAAGATTTATTGTTGATTGCGCTAAGCACTCTTAATCAATCTATAAAAAACAACATGAGAGAGTGAAGTAGAAAGTCTAGTCACAACTCCATTAAAGTTAACCTCTTGTGTTAATTGTGAATGAAATGCTAAATTATGGAAACTCTCTAAATTCACTGATTTGCAGTGGCGGCTGGTGGATTTTTTTTTGGGTGGGGCCAGCCAATCAATTTCAGCAAAAATCCTAGTATGATTCAATGCAAAAAAGGTATAAAAAACGCATTACTACTTTGCAGTTGAATATTTAAACATTTATTCCAACACTAACATAATAAGGACATTATTCATACAATTCAGTATTTTTTCCATATACATACACACACAAACCTTGTTTGTTGGGGAAACACAAATCAGTGTGGTGAGGAAACCTGCATGTTTTTACGAGACAGATTATTTGTAAAGAAACTTTGCTCTTCTGTCCTTTTGAGTGGCAAACCTCTCAATGGCCTTCTTATTGAAGTCAGACATGTCCCTGACAAGTTTCTTCTCCATGGAGAGCATAGCCAGAGCATTAAGGCCATCCTGTGTCATGGTGTTTCTCAGGAAGGTCTTGATCCTCTTCAAAGTACAGAAACACCTCTGGATTCAGCTGTTGTCACGGTGATGAGGATCCTGAGAAGACTGACAGTCTCTGAAGAGGAGAACCGCTCCTTGGCTTCATCAGGATGGTCACATACCTGTAAAAGATAAATCAACTTACATTATCAATAAAGCTATTTTGATGAAAGTGATTCTGATTGAACACTTACGTCCAAGTCAAGTATTTCTACAATACAATGTATGTAAAATCGTACAAATAACTTTAGATGATGGGAAATTATAACTACATAATCAGAATGTACCAGACGGTCAGTTACCAGCGTGTCCTCCCTTTCAGAAAACAGTCGACTATGTTGTTGAATAGTTGCCAACTTGCCATCTTCAAAAACAACTAGGCCTCTTCTAGAAATTGACTTGGTGGACACCTGAATAATCATGTTATTAACTACCCGCATTTTTAAAATATTTAAACAAATATCATTGTGATGTTTTCTATCATATTCGTTCACTTTGATGACTAGGCCCATGTAGGCTTTTACAGACTGTTGGCCATGAGCAACTTATCACTCCCTCCAGGAAATACACGACCCCTTGGTTCTTCTGTTACTGATGGATTTATTCTTAACGTGCGCCTCAGTCAACACCACCGTCATCAATCCACCGTCCAACAGACAAAACAAGTTGGCGTCACGTTACACAGTAAACTGTTTGCACGTAAATATGCGCGACGAATCATTAACATAACAACAGACCTCGCTGCTGCACACAACTGAGAGGGAGATGGTCCACTTGGATAACAATATACTTCGACAAATCAACACTTTGTTGTCACTTTAACTTATATCTTTTAAACTAGCTTTTAGCAGAGTAAACACTTCTACCGCGGCACATGTTTCCAGGAGCTTGTCACAACTAAGTGTCCCAACACAAACATAGGACGTAAAGATGGTTCCTATCACATGTAAATACGAGACGTTAGCTTGCTTATTGTGTGTTCATTCGCTAACAACAGAACAGGCTACTGTGGGCCGTAGCCTAGCCCAGAACAACAGTCAAAACCTCTTAGCATGCTTCACTCTGCTCCCGGCCATAGCCTCCTCTCCGATCACAGGTAGCTCAGGTAGACAAGCTACAAGCTACACAGCTCATGAGACATTCACTGACCTCCTGAACCCAGTAATTACAATAAACAGTAATCTTATCTAGAACAACTTCTTCCTGTAAACACAATAACACTTTAAACATAACAGGTTAACATGACATGTCACTCAGTCCGTTACAGTATAGTTTAATACCTTTAATGAAGACAGGGTCGATGTTCCTCTTCTGCAGCTGGGCGAATAGCATGTCCACATTTGGGATGATGTTGTTCCGTCTGTAACTAAACAACCGTTTTCTCTTTGTGTAGCAGTGCTAGCGGGCTAACGTTAGTCCGCTAGCTAACGGTAGCACGTTAGCCCGCTAGCTAACGGTAGCCCTGGCCTCTCCCTCCCTGTCGCCGCTGCTTAGTTCCGGAGGGCAATGCCAGGAATAAAACTGCACTGTGGCTCCCCTCATTACAGCAGCCCGTCATAAGCGCTGGAGCGATGGTGTCCGCGGCGTTCTGGATAGTGATGTACCGTTAGCGCCGATGTAGCTTAGCATGAGCATCAGCTGGAAATATCAGTTGACTCTTCTCGTCCACTTGGCGATACAAATCAGCGTTCTTTACTTCCTCCAGAATGTAATCCCTTATAACCAACAGCAGCATGCAGTCCAAGTCTTGGAGGAGAGATTTGATCTAGTTAGGCTTGAGTCTTAGGGCTCCGTTGTCATGACGTTAAAATGGCGCTGAGAGAGACGGGCAGACGAGAATACAAGCGAAGAGAACGAGAACACGCGAGACGAGAACGAGAGACTAGCTGTGAACGCGCACCCGGGGCCCCGCAGAAGTCCTTTTTAGGGCGCGGATTGGATAAATGATATGTCCATCATTTATATCTTTAATCAGTGATTGGCTAAACTGCGTATTAGACCCGACTTTCTTTGGCCAAATGCTTCGTGGCCCCGGCATGTGCACGAGCATTAGAGAGCAGCAGACAAGTGCATGAGCAGCTCAGAGCAGAGAGGACGAGCAGGAAAAGCAGATATTTAGCGCAGATATCCTATTTTACAAATATTACTGGGTACATTCCATAGCTCAAACACATAAATATTGACAATTAGTATAAGTTATTAATATTTTTATAATTTTTTTAGAATTAAAATTATAAATAATGTTTTGTTTTTTTTCTGGCTCAAGGTGGGTGGGGTCAGGCCCCGCGGCCCTCTATTGGCCGGCCGCCACTGCTGATTTGTAAATCAGCAACGACTAAAATGTGACTCTGCTCTTGTTTCACGGCTGGTTAAGATAAACTGGACATATAGTTAGTTTATTGACTTTGATTTAATGATGTGAAAATATAACTCAACTGAAAAATTTCCAAACAGCTAATATCGCTTTAGATAAGGAACAACTCTCTCCAACAACCTGTGTGGCAAGATAACACATAGAACTTGAACATATATGAAAAAGAATGGCTCCAGGTGGGTGTCAAGCTGCTGCCAGGTGTCGCCAAACAGCTGGAGCCTGCAGCCACACGACCTCATCCCAACCCCGCAACCCTGGGGGAGAGGACAGACCACAACAAACGCACAAGAAGCAAAAATGAAGCACAACGTGTGTGCGTAGAGGAGCAGTGTTGGGGTAGTTACTCAGAAAAAGTAACTAGTTACAAGTTACTAGTTACTTCTGAAAATTGTAACTAGATTACTAGTTACTGCATTTGAAAAGTAACTTCACTACTAGTTACTTTACTTTCCATTTCCACTACTACCTTCGGTCAGAGTCCCCGTTAGCTCCCCGCTGTAGCCAGCTGGGGCTCCTGCTAGCGCTCCGTCACTTCCCCGCTAACTTCCGCTAGCTCCCTGAAAACCACCGAAGGTAGCGGGACCAGGCTCGACACCCGACTTGGGCAGAGGGGACGCGGGCAGTAGCCGCAGCAGCGGCCGGTAGCAGCAGCAGCGGGCAGTAGCAGCAGCAGTGGGCAGTAGCAGCGGCCGGTAGCAGCAGCGCTAGCTAGCAGCTGCTACTAGCTTGCTACAGCGGGGACACTGATCGGCCGTAGGAGCGGCTCGTAACCCGACGTTTACGGTAGATTGTTCATGCAGGAAGTGTAGTGTGACTCGCGCGCCACTAAAAGAGAACTTTTCGGACTGGTAAAAATGGCTTGGGTAATGCAGGGAAGCGCGTTCCTGAGGTCTAGTAAAGTAGTGTAGTTACCAATATTTTGAGTGTAATGCGTTACTTTACTTCGTTACCTATAATAGTAATCTCGTTACTGTAATCCGTTACTTTGTAACTCGTTACCCCAACACTGTAGAGGAGGATGAAACACACAAAGAGAGAGAGAGAGAGAGACTCCAGGATGGCTGATGGTCCAGCACACAGTGAAGCGGTAAAAGAGGGCAGGAGGGAAAGAGGTGCACAGCTATGCTCGTGGTGGGACACGACCAACAGAACAGAGGGTTATTGAGAAGCAGTGGCTTTCACAGAGTCAATGTTATTCTCGGCGACAGGACTACTAGGTTTAAATTACACAGTGAGACCGACCCGCCTGCCAGATAATGAAGCAATAAGCAACTACAAAAATATATAAATACGGGTTTTGAGTTTGAGATTTAAAGGCCTCAACAATATCAGAGTCCTGTATTCTGAGAGCGGAGAGTCCCGATTGGAGGATACGGTGATCAGATGTATTTACCATTAGAGGCATGTTACATGGAACAAGGAGCCAACGAAGGGAAACAAATGGTGGTCTCCTATGGCCCACTTTTAGTTTAGATTCCTGAAAGCTCAACTGCAGTTTCTACTAATGTGATGCATGTTCATGGATGCAGCGAGTGGATTAGCGTGAGTATTTGCATTGGAACAACACAGAGTGAGAGCTTAGTGATCCAATATGCAGTGGAACTAGCAGCAACCTACATACCATTTAGCATGCACAGCCATTAGTATAGATCAGGTTGCTCCTCCTTGAATAACAAAGACCTCAATGCTATCCCATGACAGCCTGAGGAATCCATTTAATTGCCTTCCTTGTAGCAATTTCTTTCTCAATACACACAGAGACTGACAACAAAGACGATTATATATACACTGTATGGCTAACAAAGTACGGCTCACGTAATATTTCGTGGCGCAGGGGACGAGGAGTGAATCCTTGAGTTTTCTTATTTGGTTAACAAACAAGAGGGTCGTGGATTTCTCAAAGTTGAAACTTACTTTTGTACACTTCGCGTGTGTGTGGTGGTTTTCTTCCCTGCATGGCTGTGGTAATGTGTGGAACTTGCACAGGCGGAAATCCAACTTTTCGAGGAAATTTGAATGGCATTTAAATGACACAGTATGCAGACATTATATTCTCAGGAGGAGGGAAAGTCTAATTTTCCTAAATCAAGTGGAATAAATCCGACAGTGTAGTAAGAATAGGGCTGGGTATTCAACATGTTTTTTGTTTTTTTAGTACAGATTAAAATGTGTCTATCCAGGCCTGAAAGCCAGCACCAAATGTCTGATTTAGACAGGGCTGCAAATGTACATCAAATTTAGTGTTTAGCACAGAATTAATTAGTTTGCATTCTACTCGCAAAACTGATTACATTCCCATTAGCCTCAGCTGTACTTTGCTTTTTTTTTTCACAAACAATCCAGGATGCGAGAGCCTCTCGGCTGTGGCCAGCGAACAAAACGCATGGAATTCCAATGAGAAACGTCTGCAATCAGAATGCTCGCCGAGACTCCACGAAGCTCTACAGGTGGTGAGAACTGTCCCAAAACATCAACCAGCAGTATTGGTTACAAGTGCAGAGGCCCACCTTCAATCAAGTAGCAACATAGCACTTGCATGAGAAAAAAGTTAGCGTGTACTGAATACAATTCCTGCTGTTTGACAATTTCAAAAGCACAACACCTCTCTCACACTGGATATTAGTAATGCCAGGCTACATACAAATCCTCCTCAAAATATGCCAGACGTCAAGAGGTTACATGAGTGCAAACGCTCATATGAGATGACTGCATGAGCTTCAATCACCCATGACACTCAGAGAGAGAGACCTCTACTCTTATGGAGGAGTTCTCAGCCTTAAACCATTTCTGGGTGTTGGGCAGTGAAAGCAAATGTCTTCTATAGAGGACAATAAAGAATGAATCTCTCATTAATATATATATATATATATATATATATATATATATATATATATATATATATATATATTTCACCACTTGTAACTTTTGTGATTTGTGCAGATTAAGGTTTAAGGGTTTAAGACAAAAACAACTTTTCATGATGATCAGTTCTTGGTCATTCCGGTTTGTTTTCTACCTCTGCATCTCGTTGATGACGTCGTTTGGAACCTCCCCTTTACCTGCTAAACATCAGCGTCTTAGCATTGTCGTCGTGAGCATGTTGCAGAGCTAGCATTTAGCTCAAGAGCTTGGCTTGAGACTCTGTAGACTCTTGTTATTTTTTTGCAGCTGCTTGTTAGACATCATTTTTACATATGAGGACTTTTATTATGTGAAATGAAAAACTGGGTTTTGAAGAGAAACTTAAGAGTTCGAAACTAGGGTTATGGTATCTGCGCTAGTAATAAAACTTTCCAGTCCGAAGTAAGAATATTTCAACTTGTTATCAATCAACGTATTCACTAGATTAAGCCTTCCTTCATACTCATGCAGCAAGCGGCCTTATTCTCTCTCCAACACCTTGATTGATGTTCTTACTGCACTGGTGCTTTTCTTTCCACTTGTTTAAAGAAAAGACTCTTAAGGAGTCCGTTATAGCGAGGAAGGATTTGATAACGATGGGGATTTTTGCAGCGAAGGGCTCAAAAGCAATTTGACGCAAGGAAACCGTGATGGCAGGATGAGAGGGAAACTGTGAGTGCAGCAGAGTGAGAACGGAGGTTATTTTGTCAAAGCGTGCCAGAGTGTCAGCGCGTGTGCGGAGTCAGTGTTTGCCCTGTTGCTTCCAACTCTTAGCTTTCTTGATTCTGCTCCCTGCAACTGTTGCGTTGGCACGAAACCAAATCGGGATTTCCGCCACCATGGCTTCTGGCATTATTCTGGCATTATTCCTTCAGAGACAGTGAAACTGTATAGATTTCAGAGCTGCGGGGGAGCTGACAGACTGTGCAAAGTTGACGAGTAAAAAACAAGCAATGGCACCACGCCTGATGTTGACTTTTAATTACAAGCTGCTTGCTAAGTGTAAAATAGATAGGCGTACTGGTGGAGCAATATGTGGCTCTCCTTACTGCAGTATTATCAACGCTAACACCTTGTATGGTGAGTCATACGTGAGGCTGCTGAGAAGGGAAAGGGAGAGACAGAAGAAGGGGGAGGGGGTCTGGAAGGAAGACTAAAGCGTTATCTCACAGATAGGAGCAGAGATGCCTTGTCTCGAGTAAATTGCCAGCTGCTTGGAGGGAGAGCAGCCCGCGCGGAGGCTGCGATGTGAAATCACTCCAGTGGTTTGCGGCCTGCAGGGAGCAGCATGAGGACAGGAGCAGGGGGGCAGTGAGCGATGAGTGGCAAACAAACAGTTCACTGAGTGACACGCGGCGCACACAGCATGGACAACCCGGGTTGGAGGTTAAAACAGCAAGAGCAGTGAACTCTCCAGGGTGGCAGGAGAATGAGCGAGAGGGGGAGTGCGAGCATGTGTCAGCCACGTGTGTGTGTGTGTGTGTGTGTGTGTGTGTGTGTGTGTGTGTGTGTACTCTAGAGAGATGGGGGGAAAAGAGAGGTGACAGACACACACAAAAAGAAGAAAAAGAAAGATCTATTCTCTAATTATTGTCATACTGTTTGATTGGTTGGAATTACTTCTATTTTGGGTATAAGCGACTTGTCAATAATTATAATGATACATAATTATACATAATCACAAACAGAAAAGGTGTTGGAATAATAATATAAGCATTTCAAATTGAAACTTAGAGAGTACATTGTGTGTATTTATTCTTGAAAACAAAATGTTCTGCCATTTTCATCAGAAATCAGCAAAAACTGTAATTTTTCAATATGAAAAAAAAGAAGAAGCTTTGAGCTTAAAGGTTGTCGTCAGCATTTGCAAAATGACGGTCATGATTTTCTTAGTTTTTCACCATGTTTATCCTCTTAGCTGTGATAACATGCTGCAACAAAGAGCACATCTGAGGCTGATGGGAATATCATTTAGACATGTAGATATCCAAGTATCAAACTTCAATTTTAAGTGATGAGGGCGGTAAAGGAAAAGCCAAGAGGTCACCAAGGTCATTGGTGAATGTCTGTACCACATTCTGTGGCAATACATCCGGTAGATGTTGCGATATTTCAGTGGATAAGTGAATATCTCGACCAGCTGATGGGGTTTGATGGAAGGTGAGGGGATCACCAAAGTTATTGGGAAGCATCCTCTGGGGACAACGTAGATCTGGACCAAATGTCCTTGCGGTTTATCTAAAAGTCGTACATGTTGCTAAAACCAAAACTATTATAAGATTCATATCACTTTATTTAATTTAGCTAAAAAACTGTATACGAATGACTCATTACCTTGTCTTGCATTACTGCGTTAAACAGTACTATTCCCTATATGGGTTTAGGCATCATTCATTTTGT